>DXKC01009381.1:0-16218 GCA_031170775.1 Cymbopogon citratus
GACGCTAAAGTCCAGGTCTACATATGCAATAGAGAATCTGTTCTTTGATTGGGCTATAAGAGATTGAAAATAATTGTTTTGGACTTAGTTGTTAATACTTGGCTGAGTTAGCTGTATCAATGTACAAGTGGATTTCAGATTATGGAACGGTTTATTAAATGGATTTTGAAGCTATAAATGATCTTTTTAGTGTTCTTTTGTATGTACCTTGCAGTTATTTTAAATTATTTAATTAAATAAATTGTTCTAATTTTAGGTGGTCAATCTAATACTTCGGCCAAACAAATCTTTGATTTATTCACTAAATATAAGATTGCAGTGTCTCTCTAAGTAAAACTAACTTGTTGCTTATGTCTGTTATGACCTGTAAGCTTATACAATGACTTGTAGACGGAAGAGTTTAAGAAAGTAATGGCACTGATATCCTTTAACAGACAAGGGACACCCATAAGGATAACCTGGTTTTGCACTTGAGTGGAAAATATAGTTAGTACCAAATAATTACTTGTATCATATCATGGATTAAATAAAAAATAATGAAGGGATACCTAACTTATGGAAATTTATTGATGCAGGCATCTTGCCGGAGAAACTTCATTTTGGAAGTACTGGAGGCTCATTTTTTTTTTGGTGAACCTGAAAATGATAAAGAGGCTCATTTTTATTGCTTATTTTAATTCTTTTGGATTTGGATATATTTTTAAATAGTTTATGATTTATGATTCTCTATGTTGTCTTGTCAATTTGGAGATTACTGGAGCGGTAAAGACTATTCATCAAGTATATATAATAAATTGCTTTAGATTTACTGTAATTTTCAAACTCATAAGATATGTTGTTTGCCAAGTTTGATGAATGACTATTTAATGTGTATTACCCTAGAATGTCGCCGTAGCGTTAGCACGGGCAATATACTAGTCTTAATAATAATAGTTTCCATAGCACGAAACCTTTTTTTTTACATGATTAACTCACTCAGTCATAAAAGAAGTTGATTTTTCTGCAGACTTTCATTACGGAATTTTTGATCCAGTGGTCCGGCCCAACTCAAGAACTCGGCCCAATGTTCAGCGTCGACCAAAGTCATTCCAGCCGAGATGGCAGGTCCACGAGTGGCAAACTAGCTTTGACAGAGAGAGAGAGTTGCAAACTACTAGCGTTATGGAGCATGAGATTAAAAAAACCATACCAAAAATTTGACTCTAGTAGAACAAAAATAATTATTTTTTTAGAGTTGCTCCTACGTAGGCATGCTTTACACTACAACAGTATACGGATTTTTGCATGCTCCCTCCATCTCCAAATAGAAAGTCAGAAAAATACCGCATCACTGCGCTCATGCATGGAACGACTAGTTCAATAATTAATTAATGTTGTCTATTTTGGATTATGCTAAGTTTAGAAGAAATCTTAATGTTCTTTAAAAGAGAAAAGACAGAGAAGAGAGGGTTCAGGACCTAGAATACCTTATATTTTCTGAACTTTGGATCCCCTAGGGCTCACGGTGCGGACTCTACGGTAAAGTTTAACAACATTATTATCTCGAAGATATCATAGACTTGAAGTCTTAATATGACTTGGAGTCTTAGTTTTTATTCCTCTCTCTTCAATAAATATACTGCCACATCAGCAAATTACAATAAATAGGTTTAGGCCATGTTTAGATGCACCCAAAGTTCCAAAAGTTTACAAGATTCCCCGTCATATCGAATGTTCGAACGCATGCATGAAGTAGTAAATATAGATAAAATAAATAAATAATTACACAGTTTGATTGTAAATCACGAGACGAATCTTTTGAGCCTAGTTAGTCCATAATTGGACAACAATTATCAAATACAAACGAAAATGCTACAGTAGCAAAATTCAAAAAAAATTGCATCTAAACAAGGCCTTAGACTGTACGATATAGTTTGCATTTTGAGTGCCCTTATATTACGCGATGATAGAGTATTTTTTTTTATTTCTTTGGATAGCAAAATAATCTACAATTAAATTTTGAATTGATTTCTCTTTGCCGGCTCTCTAGGTTGCTCCAAAAATGTTGTACTGCATGCACAAGGAGTCCAAGAAGAAGAACATCGTGCAGCCGGAGGCCAGATCAGTGCAGACTCTTAAGAAAACCACTGGTGCTGTGCTTACAAGCAGCAGTCAGCCAATACTCTACCAACAGGACTCCAAATATGTCAACCAAATAAACCGTATTGGTGGAATCACTATTACAGATTTGGACATCACTGCCGCCCTCGTCACTGCCGGATTTTTGAAAACCGGCATTGATAGTGCTTCACGAACCGGCAGTGATGTGGCAGTGGTAGTTCAGAACCGGCACTGATGTGCCACAGGGTCATCTGTGCCGGTTCGTAACACGGGGGTCATCAGTCCGGCATAGATGAGGGGTTATGAAAATTTCAAATAACATTTTGGAACTTCAAATGATCTCGACTGAAGTCATGAAAATTTACATCTCTCTTACCTCTCCCTTATAATTTAGGGAACTCTATGGAACCAATAAGTGATGTGTAAGTTTTATGAACAACGATACTATCACTACATCGGATGAACAAATGACCTAAATAAAGTTTGTTGATCTCAAAAAGTTATGAAATTTTGTAGTTGTCAACTTTTTCATTTGAATTCATCTTGCCATGCAAATTACGTCTGTATTTGAAAATTTTAAAATTCAGATTTTTCAAACGACCTCGGATGGAAAAACAACCAAAATAAAGTTTGTAGATGTCGAAAAGTTAGAAAACTTTGTAGTTGACAACTTTTCATTTGAATTCATCTTGACATGGGAAACTGCGCCTGTATTAGCTCAAATTTGAAATTCAAATTTTGTAAACTACCTCGGATGGAAAAACTCTCTAAACAAAAAGTGTAGGTCTCGAAAAGTTCTGAAACTTTGTAGTTGACAACTTTTTAATTTGAATTCATTTAGTGCCTCAAATAATCAATTTACACTCAATTTAGTACCATATGTGGGGAACCAAAATGGAATATAGACACAAGTGACTAAGTAGTGCAGTGGTAGAGAAAGGGACGCGCGAGGGGGAGGTCACAGGTTCGAAACCTACCAGCCGCGAAGCGCGCGATTTTCGCACGAAAAATACCGCAACCTGCGACTTCGACGGAGACGGGCGGGCGCTTAAAATAAATCAGCCTTTCAAAAATTGAAATTTTTGTTCTCTATATTTTTAATCAGTTTTCACAATTCCTGCAAAAGACATCACTGTTGGGTGGTAACATCCAGCAGTGATATCAAATCCTCATCACTGCCGACTTGGTACTACCGGTTCAAAATCTGGCAGTGATGAGGGGTTCCCACCTGGCAGTGATGACTAAATCTGTAGTAGTGAATCGCTCTTGTTCGTTTGCCGAATCCATTGGTGGGCTGGCCGCCGCGACACGCTATGCTACGCGAATTGCTTTGTTCCTGGAGAAAGAGGAATTGTTTTCACTAGAAATAACATGTCCCTAAAATCTGGCGCGCAACGAGCCTCCCCTCATTGGTCACCTCTAGCCCTGCTAATGGGGCGGGGCTTAATGGGTTTTTTGGTTGGGTTTTAGTACGGGTACTATTGGATGGGTGGAAACGGGTGACACTATGAAACGGATCGGGGCGGGTTAGGTTGGCGACACAACGGGTTGGGGCGCCGTGGTCGTAGATCGGCACGTACGTCGCATTTCAACTTCCATCGTGACTATGGATTGGGGCGGGTTGGGGCGTTGCCAACGGGGTGGGTCAGAGCGGGTGATAATTAGGGGTTTTAAGATATGGGTTGGGGCAGATTTGGGAAGGGTTTAGCCCTGTTAGCAGGCGGAGTCACCTCACCGTCCAACCCTACCGCGCCTGCAGCCTTGAGCGCCTCTACTGCCCTCCGCAGTATTTCCGGGCGCGGCGGCACCACAAAGTCGAAGCTCTCCACGCTGCCGCTGATGATCCCGAGATCCTTGAGGACGAGAACGACGCCGGCGAGGTTGTTGACGTCGTCGGTCCTCGCTCTCAGCGAGGACCAACTAGTTTGCAACATCTTTCGCGACTCCTCCTCCTTGGTGTACAAGCAGAAGTTCTTGCCCTTGTTACCCCTGCCCTTGATGTGGTACCCCGTGTGCAGGGCGACCTTCAGAGCCCGGAGCATCCGTGCCGCCGCCGGCGGTGCTCCCGTCAGGGATGGCAGCGCGTAATCTCTGCACATGTAGCCGGAGTCAACGATGTACTTGATCTCATCCATGAACACCGCCGAGTTGGCGACGTCGGTGGCCAGGACAACCTTCCGCTTGCCATCTGGCGCTGGGTTGAGGACGTCGTCGATCTGATCGACGGGGAGGCCATCGTGGAGGCGGCGCGCGACGAGTCCCGGCAGTGCACGAGCGGCGAGAAGGTGCCCGGCAACCTCGGTATCCGCGCGCTTTGGGAGGAAGACGAGCACGTCGCCGGCCGATGGCTCGGTGGAATGGATGCTGCACACCGTGTCGACGGACGCGGCGACGTAGTTTGTCACCGGCTCGGAGAGGAAATCCTGCAAGACAAGGACACCTAGCTTCGTATGGAACCACAGGTGCGCAGCGTCGGGGAAGAAATCATGCACGGCGCTCTCGCCGTAGCACATGGTGCCCTGCATGCAGACGACCACCCGGAGCTCCGACCGCCGGGCCGCGGCGGCCTTGACACAGCTGAGCACGACGGCCGTGAGCAGCATGCCGTCGTCCGCCTCGTCCACCACGACGCCCCCGTAGCGAGCGAGGAGCGTCTGGTGCGTGGTGTACGTGACGGGGGTCGTGCCAACGGCGGCGCCCGATGCCTGCAGGTCTTCGTCCGGCGGTGCCACCATGCAGCTGACCTCGCCGGTGCGCATGTTGGTGGCCGCGTGGGCGGCGGCGGACTCAGCGGCGATGCGGTACGTCTGCGAGCAGACAACCGGGCCGTGGTCGGCGGCGTGGAGCACGCGGGGGACCTGGCTGCTCCTCCCCGTCCCAGGCCAAGCCTCCACAAATACTACTTGCTGACGCGCCAGGTTGCTCTCTAGGCGTGCCTGTGTTAGGATCGACGGCTCGCCGTCCTATGAACTCACCGGCTCCGGCGATGCCCAGAGCTCGGTCACCAGGAACGAGAGTACATGAGATGATGACACGAGATTTTCACTGCGATGCGCGCAGCTCTCCCAGATGCAATCTTTGTTCCTTTATAGCGGGCTTACCCCGCATCCCCCACCACAACAAACAGCTGCACGGTGCGCCGTGATTTTTGGAACGCCCAGTGCGACATGCACGGCATATCCGCTGCGGTGGGAAGGACCTGACAATGCGGTCACGGCGTGAGGCTGGGCAGTCTCTAGCTCACCCACGATTCTACGCCAGTCAAATATGGTTTGTTACTAAAAACAAACTACCTACATGCACCTATATGAGATACGTGTTCATTTGACACGATTACAAAGAGATCAATGCAACATTTCACCCCCTTAATCTGTCAAATGCTAACCACACCTAGCTGCCTTCGCATCTCTGCAAACCGAATCCTTGCAAGTGGTTTTGTCAGAACGTCGGCCAGCTGATCTTCAGTGCTTATATGCTGCACCTCCACCACCCCATCATCAACACATTCCTAGATGTAGTGATACCTGGTATCTATGTGCTTCGATCTCTCATGGAACACTGGGTTCTTACTCAGCTCCTTGGCAGACCTGTTGTCAATGAAACGCTTGAACTTCTTCACATCACTACAGGTTATGTCTGCCACCAATCTGCTAAGCCAAACTCCCTGACAGGCTCCTGTAGCTGCAGCTATGTACTCAGATTCACAAGATGATAAAGACACCACCTTTTGCTTCTGTGAACTCCAAGAAACTACATTACCACCATAGAAGAACAACACCCCTGATGTGCTTTTCCTTTTCTCCAGATCACCTGCGTGATCACTGTCAGTGAACCCAACCAAGTCTGAATGTGCCCCTTTGACATACTTGCAACCAAGATTGGTGGTACCTGCAACATATCTGATGATTCTCTTCATTGCCCCCAGTGTTTAGAGTTCGGTGTCTCCATGAATCTGCTAATCATGCCCACAGAATAAGTAAGATCAGGCCTTGAGTTCACTAGATATCTCTAACTCACAACTAGGCTCCTGTACTTTGTTGCATTAGCCACCAGCTCTGGCTTGCCCAACAACAGCTTGATATGTTGTTCCATTGGTGTGTCAACAGGGTTACAACCTTTCATTCCTGAGATTTCAACAATCTTCTCAGCATAAGCACTTTGACACACAGTGATTTCCCCTGGCTTCTGCTTCACCTCCAGACCCAAATAGTAGGTCAACAGCCCAAGGTCACTCATGTCAAAACTCTTCTTCATCTGTTGCTTGAATTCAACAATGTTCTTACTGTCTGGCCCACAGATGATCAGATCATCAACATAGACTCCAACTAGGATCAGAGAATTGCCTGTACCTCTTCTATACACAGCATGCTCTTCAACACTCCTATTGAAACCCAGCACCTTCAACTCTTGATCAAGTCTTGCATTCCAGGCTCTGGGAGCCTGTTTGAGGCTATACAATGCTTTCTTGAGTCTTAGAACCTTCCCTGAATGTTTAGGATCAGAGAAACCAGGTGGTGGGTGAACATACACCTCTTCTTCCAGATTGCCATTCAAGAAAGCTGACTTCACATCCATATGATGCACCTGCCATTCACCCTGTGCTGCAAGAGCCAACAACAGCCTAACTGTTTCCATCCTTGCAACTGGAGCAAACACTTCATCGTAGTCAACTCCCTGAACTTGGGCATATCCTTTCACCACCAGTCTAGCTTTGTATTTGACAATCTTGCCAGTTGGATCCTTCTTCACCTTGAACACCCATTTAAGGCCTATAGCCTTATGATCCTTGGGCAAATCTGCATAAGCCCAAGTCTTGTTCTGTTCTATAGACTTCAATTCAGCTATCATTGCATCCCTCCAACAACTTTCCTCAAGAGCAGCTTCAACACTGGCAGGTTCATCTGCTGCCAGTAAACACATACCACTATACTCATAGTCCTGCACTTTATCAGTTGAATCTAGCAGTTCTGACATTAGCCTGTATCTGTGTGGCCCTTGGTCAGAGAAAGCTGAATCCTGGCTCGGAGGTGTGACCCAGCCATGCCCTTGTGCAGCACTCGACTGTGGTGTGATAGGTGTGCCAGGTGTAGCTTGATCAGAATCAGCAGCACCCCCTTGATCTCCTAAAACTGCATCTTCAGCTAACTGTTCTGCCGGTTCAGGATTGTCTATTGTCAGATTACTGTCAGTGTCTTCATAATGAACAACAAACTCCCTTGACAGCTGATCTGTGTTGCCTGCTATATTGGCCTAGTCCCATGACACATTTTCATCGAACAGAGCATCTCTCCCAACCACTAGCTTCCCAGTAGCAGGATTATAGAATCTGTAACCCTTGGTTCCACTTTCATAGCCGATGAAAATCATCTTGGCTGATCTGTCAGACAGCTTTGTCAGACCAGGTCCAACCAACTTCACATATGCAACACACCCAAAAGTCCTCATGTGCTTCACATTGGGTTTTCTTCCATGCCAAGCTTCATATGGGGTCATGTTGTTCAGGCTCTTTGTAGGACACCTGTTCAACACATACACTGCAGTACATACAGCTTCACCCCAAAAATAAGAAGGTAGTGCCATTGTCTTCAACAAGCATCTGGCCATCTCAACTACACTCTAATTTCTCCTTTCTACCACCCCATTTTGTTGAGGAGTATAGGGAGTAGTAGTGTAATGCTTTATCCCACCTTCACTGCAGAAAATTGAGAATAGATTGGAATTGAACTCTCCCCCCCTGATCTGTTCTCAATGCCTTCAACTTGCCATCACATTCAACCTCAGCCCTGTTCTTTATTTTCTTAAAACATTCCAGAGCCTGATCCTTGCTCTTCAGTAATTCCACCCACATATATCTGCTGTGATCATCAACCACTAGCAAAAAAATAGGATGCTCCCCCAAAGACTTTGGAGAGATATGCCCACACAAGTCTGCATGCACAAGTTCTAAGCTTGTTTCTGCCCTATAGCTAGACACTTTTGGAAATGGAGATCTGTGTAGTTTTCCAAGAGCACACCCATCACACACTTTCTCTACCCTTGTTACTGTTGGCAAACCAGTGACCATATTTTTGGACTTTAGATCACTCAGGGCTTTGAAATGCAAATGCCCAAATCTAGCATGCCATCTCCAGGAAACATCATCAGCTTGAGCTTGCAGACAAACTGGTGAGTCTAACCCAAACTTAGCTAGATATAATCTGTTCCCAACTCTAGGTGCAGAGATTAACAGTGTTTTCTCCTGATCATACACACACAATCTCCCATTCTCCCCAACATATTTGAACCCCTTTTCTTCCAACTGTCCCAAACTAACAATGGTACTTTTCAGTTCAGGAATGAAATACACATCAGTGAGGACCTTGTGACCCTTTTGGCGATCTTGAATCACCACTGAACCCATGCCTTGGATTCTAACTCTAGAGCCATCCCCAAACCTTACTGAACCTCTAACACCCTCATTCAGCTGTGACAGCATTGATCTGTTCCCTGTCATATGATTGCTAGCGCCGGTATCCAATACCCACACCCCATCGGGAACAAGCACAGGTGTTACCTTCTCAGTGAGATGTATCTGGGATGCCTCCTGCTCGATGTCGCATGTTGCCAACATCAAAGTGCCAGAATGGTCAGCGTCGCCGACAGCCACGTTCGCCTCCGGCTGCGCCGCCTCCTTCTTCTCCTTCTTCGGGCGTTTGCAGTCCTCCGCCCAATGACCGTAGATGCCGCAGTTGCGGCATCGGCCTTTTCTTCTTGGCGTGCCCATGGATGTCAGTTTTACCTGACCTGTGGCGCCGCCGTCAGAGCGCGCCGCCGCCTTGCCCTTGGAGGAGCCACTGCCACCACCGCTCCCTCCAGCCTTGTTGCCGGGGTGGAAACGATGTTTGTGCTTCTCCAGCCAATCATCTTCGGCTAGCAGGAGTCGCCCTGCCTTGTCTACGATCTGATCGATCTTGTCGTCAAACCGCTCCTCCGCCGCCCTCAGCCGACCGACCAGCTCTTCAACTGTCAGGGTCTTGAGATCGACGAACATCTCGATGGACACCACGATCTGTGTGAACCGTGATGGCGCCACGCGCAGAAACTTCTTCACAACCCGGAGATCGTCGATCGTCTCGCCCAGCGTCTTGAGATTACCCACCAGATTGGTAATTCTCATGCCAAAATCGTCGACAGACTCCCCCTCCTTGAACTGAATGTTCTCAAATTCTTTTAGGAGCTTTTGGGCATTCACCTCCTTGACGCGATCTGCGCCCACACGCATCGTCTTCACAACCTCCCACGCCTCCTTCACCGTGTTCTTCCTCCCCAACGTCTGCCACATCTCCTTCGGGACCGAGCGCAGGAGCGCACTCATGGCCTGTCGATCTTGTGCACGCTTCGGCTTGTCACCTGGGTCGATCACCTCCCAAATTTCAAGCGCTTCGTAATTGCACTGCATCAACATGGCCCACTCGGTGTAGTTGTCGCTCGTGAGCATTGGCCACATGAGGGAACTCTCCTTCACGGTAGACTTGGTGGATGACTCGCCCATGGCGGCCGACGGTGGTTTGACGGCGTGGCTTGCGATCTCTCCCTCTGTTTACTCTCTCTCTCGATGGACCACTGGATCCACCGTATACCTCTCCCCTCGGCTCCGATACCACGTGTTAGAACCAGCCGTCGAAGATCGACGCCGGCGAGTTCGTGACACCGGCCGGTGGTGACCGCGAACACTAAAACCCTAGGAATGAGAGTAAAGAGATGACACAAGGTTTTTCGCTGCAATGCGCGCAGCTCTCACCGATGCAATCTTTGTTCCTTTATAGCGGGCTTACCCCGCATCCCCCCACCGCAACAAACTGCTGCACGGTGCGCCGTTATTTCCGGAACGCCCTGTGCGACATGCAAGACATATCTGCTGCGGTGGGTGGACCTGACAATGCGGTCACGGCGTGAGGCTGGGCAGTCTCCAGCTCACCCGCGATTCTACGCCAATCAAATATGGTTTGTTACTAAAACAAACTACCTACATGCACCTAAATGAGATATGTGTTCATTTGACACGATTACAAAGAGATCAATGCAACAGTGGATTGAGCGAGTTTTGTTACCTGATGCATGAGAGCTCCGAGAATACGTGCATCATTATCTTTCCAACAACATTCATTTGCTATTGTGTACATTTGCAGAGTGCATAAATTTTGCTCCCTCATTGTAGCGTTGTATGAGGCAAGTTACTTGTCTTTTCCGGGAGCTTTGCTTGAAAACACATGGAGCCCCCTGCAGGGCGAAGTCGCGCTGAATGGAGCCCTTCGACCAGAGTTGCTAATGCATTGTGCTAAAGCCACCAGATCTGTTTCTATTCTTCCACATTCCTGCATGCCAAGAATTCAGAGAAAGGTGTAATTTTAATTAATGATTTAACCTCCAACATATCAAAATTTCAGAAGAAATAGAAAGCTAGTAAATGTTTCGATGATAGACATGTAACTTACTTGGCAAATATCCTTACTCTTCCCAAGCCTAAGATATGAATGTTTGAGGCCTTAGTCTATCCACACCATGCATGATTTCTATGTACCGCCGGTTCTGGAAGTCCACCCTTTGTGCAAGCTGCTGCTCAAGTGTGGAACTTCTTCAGTCTAGATGGCATCCGAGTCTGCAGCGGACACATAGATCTTTCTACAGCTGAAAGCATCCACGAGTTCTTTAAGAAATATTTTGAATCAAACATCTAAAACATTTGAATCATGGAAACTTTGGAAGCGCATGTATAATACTAACCAAACAAATTTCTTGAAGCCTCCCAAGCCCACTGCTCTATGTACAGATACATCCTATGAACTATGGAGATCCAGGGAGTTCTGAACATTGTAAGGTCTCGGTTTTGATACTACTAAGGACTGCAGTGGTAGAATGGAAGCAACTAGCAGTCTCTATACATATATATGTATGTACCCATATAAAATGTGCATCGTAGCTAGTGTTGTGTTTAGACGCTTTCAATGCACTGAAATAATTGGCTTCGTTAATTCTTTAACTTTTTCTACATATATAAGTATAAATGTTAAATGTGAATTAGTACATGTTACATTTACTCTTATTTTGTACTTTTTTGTACTGATGTCCAGAAAGGCAAAACATTTGAGGATGGGATACAATTATCTTTGTACTACGAGCACAAAACTACTGCTAGGCCTATTAATATGGAAGAGGAGACGCAACAATTGGCACTGTCTTTGGGCTGTAGAATTGGAACTATGCCCTTTACTTATCTTGGACTACCATTGGGAACCACTAGGCCGACCATTCAGGATTTTAGCCCTATGACAAATAGAATTGAAAGGGGATTGTGTGGAGTTAGCAAAATGTTATCCTACCATGGGAGGCTAATATTAGTCAATTCTGTCTTCAGTGCATTGCCAACCTTCTATATGTGCAGTCTTCAACTTCCACCTGGGATAATTGATCAAATTGAAAAATATAGAAAAAAGTTGTTTATGGTATGGAGGTGACATTAATAGAAAGGGTGGTTGCCTTGCTGCTTGGGACCTGGCCTGCAGAACGAAAGAGGAAGGAGGACTAGGCATAATTGATTTAAGGACACATAATTCTGCTCTTCTGATGAAATATTTGGATAAATTTTATAACCATGCTAATATTCCCAGGGTAAATCTTACTTGGAACTCATTATACAGGAATACACAAACTCCTCCACATGCAAGGTGTCCAGTGGGTTCTTTCTGGTGGAAATATATTCTTAAACTCACCGACAAATTCAGAGAATTAACAACTTGTGTACCCTCAAAGGGCAATTCAGTGATGATATGGCAGGATCATTGGAATGATCACCTACCCAAAGATCTATATCCAGAGTTATTCAGCTTTACAAGAAAACCCAAGTGTTCAATTAATTATTATATCAGCAAAGATGTGGAGACATTATTTTTCTGTCCATTATCTCCACAAGCTGCACAACAGTTAACTGAACTCAATACTCAGATTCAAAATCTAAATCTAGATATGGGTGCTTATGATACTTGGACTTATGCTTGGGGTACTACAGTCTATTCATCTGTAAAGACTTACAAGTTGATGTTGGGATCATGGCAGGCTTCTCCTTTATTTAAATGGATGTGGTCCTCAGGTAATCTTGGAAAACATAAATTATTTTTCTGGCTTTTGCTAAATGATCGACTTAACACTAGAAATCTCTTGAGAAGAAAACAAAGACATTTACCAAGCTATAATTGTGTATTTTTTAATGCTGCTGAGGAACCAAGCTTCCATCTGTTTTTCACTTATCCCTTTAGTGTCACTTGTTGGAGTTTTATAAACATCTTCTGGAATCTGGGATTAGATCCTCTGGACATGATTTGTGAAGCTCGATCGAAACAATTTTAATTCAAGTATATTCAGAGAATTGGTAATAACGGCATGTTGGATCATCTGGACAACAAGGGCTAAGGTTATTTTTGATAGAAAAAATTTCAGTTTAATGCAATGGAAATTGGATCTCAAATATGATCTTGGATTGGTTGTTAGCAAGTCCAAGAGATGGATTGCTGATAGACTTTCTAGGTGGTGTGAGAATTTCCATTAATGTATTTTTGCTTTTTCCTTTTTGGGCATTGAATGCCTTGTAATGTAAATATTCTGTAATTTATGTTTAATATATATACAAAAAGAAAGGTAGGGGCCTCCCCTGCTGGTTTTTCAAAAAAAAAACAAAACTACTGCTATTAATCGTCAGTGTGCCCACCATTTTTATGGTGCAATCTCAGCCAGCTGTCCACAGATGCTACTCAATTGCTGAGTAAAAGCTTGCGGCTCCCTTGAATTTGACCTTATGCCTATGCCAGAAACGAGGACGACAAATTAAATTGGTCACTTATTGCACTTCTACTCATGTATGAGAAAAAAATTAGGGAAGCATCGTTCCTGCCAAACAGCCTAAACGTCAAGCCATAAGTATTACTTGATAAGCGCTATTCAACTCTTCAAATATTAACAAATTTTAAATTAATAATTACTCCACTTCCATCTTCTTGTAGAATGTTCTCAAACGTGTTCATCGAGTGATAGCATCAATGCAGAAGAACCTAAGGCTAGAAAACATTTTTTGTGGTGTTTTGTTTAAGAGGGAAGCAAAGTTCTTCAAAGCACAGTCAGCCTCTTGTACTATTGAGTAGATCTCATGGTGGGTTCTTTTTTTTTTTTTGAGCAAACCGGAGCTTCATTCAAGTGTCATGAACATGGTTACAATTGGTATACATGATCTCCTGCACAGCTAGAGGTGGTATAAGCCACTCTTCCACCAGCCTAGTACAAGAGGCTAGCACATTCATGAGCTAATCTATTACAATATCTATTAGAGAAAAAAATAAAACCAAAAAAGCTCGGGATTATATCATTGATCTGCTGCAGCAATGGGCCGGTTTCAGAGTTCTCAAGATTGCTCTTCTCCCACAATGAAACCAAAACTTTGCAGTCTGTCTATAACTGAAGATACAGCACACGTATCTTATCCCATTTCAGCTGCAGCAGTGGACCAATTTCAACGCGTACTGTATCCCATCAGGACAAGCTATGGCTTTAGAAGTTAGTGCATTCAGACAATGTCCATACATTTTCACCCAAGCACCACACCACAGACTTTCATGATCTCTGAGCATCACTGCAGCCGCACCATATTTTTGTTCACTGATCTGAAAGAAACATCAACATCACATTTTGCCCAACCAGCTAGCTTGAGTTTACTGCCATTGCTCATGGTGGGAATTTTTTAAGTGCATCTATAATGCTAACCAGTCAAATTTCTTGTTACCTCCCAAGCCCACTGATCTATGTATATAGAACATCCTAAAAAACTATTCAGTGCCTGGGATTTTTGAACATTATTGTAAGGTGGTCAGTTTTGATACTACTAACAACTCCAGCGGTAGAATGAATGCAACTAGCAATCTCCCTCTATATATGTGTATGAAATGTACATACTAGCTAGTGCTGTGTTACAAAACATGAACTTTCAATGCACCACATGGCTCTATTATGCATCTTTGCTACACTAGCAGAAATGTTAAATGTGAACTTGTACAAGCTCCATTACATCTTCTGGGTGCTGTTTTGTACTTGACTCCAGATAGAAGTTTTTGCAAGCATTGTCAGCTTAGACTATAAACATTTATAAAAACAAAGACAGAGCATCAGAACTACTTAGAGACTCTGCAGCAGGATAGGTAGTTTGCAGTAATACCAAAGAACGGGTTGCACTTTTAAGTGTTTGTTGCCGTCCAAGATCCATGGCTCTGCTTATTGAGGCATTTGATTGACCAGAGAGGTCGGGGACAGAGTGGTGTGCTGGGCTATGCATTGTGTTTCCAGAGAGCAGGACGGCACATCTTAGCCATATTCAAACCTTCTATTTTTATAGGAATTGAACAAGATAAATACCTTTGCTGTGCTTCGAGCTGCATTCACATAATAAACACAAATTTGTCCGGCAATGCAGGGAGCATATTAGTGTTTTTAGGTGGTTTCAAACAACTGTCTGTACGAATTATGGAATGGACTGGAAAACACTATATAATCTACACGTTAGAATGCAGTCATTGAGTATGACATGATATGTGCTTCTAGAATAATAGATTAATACAAATCTGTCTCACGTCATAGATATGTGCTTTACAATAGGCGTGCATAATTCTAGACTTCAGGTTTTTCAACTATCGTGGAAAAGTACGTGATGATCTGAAATCGTGTTATGGCTATCTGGATTTTGGAATTTCTCAAATGGGAGCCTATCTTGGTTCTTTCATCAAGCAAAAGTATGTGTAGATCTAAAATCGTGCAAATGTAACTGATGACCTGAAACCTTGTATCCAGCTTTTTTCATCTATTTTGGTTCATCATGTTAGAGTTTAGAATATAACTATTTAGTTACCCTTACCATTGCTCTCCAAGATTATGGTTGAGCCATTGAGTCTGAAACGATTTGTTTTTAGTTAGTGTTTTACCACTGTTAACAAGGTGTTCTGTTCTTTGGAATTCATATCTTTAGCTCTAGAAGAAAACCAAGCAGGGACACCTGAAAGTAGAGTTCGCCATGTGGCGCATAAGAGATTTGCCCAACTGTGTTACCACCTAGCTATAACAGGAGCACAGGAGAAAGTTGAGCGTGGAACCATTTGAAGAAAGGAAGGGAAGAGGCTAGCAGAGAGCAGAGTGGCGATGACAGGTTTCTGCAGTTGAGGAATATTCAGGTTGATACAACTTCTTCATCCATGTTCGCCTAAATACACCGCACGCAAGCAGACTCCATTGGCTACTCACACAAGTCAGCCAGTCGAGCCCGACACTGCTGCGTTGGGCTTCCAGTACCTCAGTCCTCTCATCTGTGGTGGCCCAAGCTGCGTTGGACTTCCGGGAACGAGCGATAGCTCGTTTGGTCGGGTACTCCAGTTGGGAGACCGACGTCCTGGGTTCGAGCGTTGGCTCACCCAGGTTTTCCCACCACGGGAACAGTGTTTCCCGAATAATCTTCACTCGGACTGTTTCCGAGTGGTTGCCTCATCGCGTGGTTCGTTCAACGGGAATATGACGCACCTCGTCATCTACGGAGTCAAGCTGATTTCGGTGATATCAATAAGGACGCGATCTTCCAGTCTGTGTGTAGTTGTAGGTCTGGTTGTACACGGATGGTGTGTGTGGTGTGCGTGTGTAGAGTGGTGTGCGTGTGCGTGTGTACGAACAGATGCTACAGCTGTACCCAGATAAGAGGCAACTCAAAAAAAAAATACTAACTTTACTGAAGGGTTCTTATAAAAAAACACTTTTTTTTTGACAAGAAACAACTTTATAATTAGCAGCAACTTGCTGCAAGAACTGTTACATTGTTGAGGCTTACATATTGTAATGCCTGAAGAAGGTTACATTGGAGCTCATGATGGTTACTAGAACAAATGAATTCTAATTGACCATTAAAGGTAGTGGACAGTAGTTTCGCCTGTTGTGCTAGATCATGAGCAGTGCTGTTCAGTTCTCTGTCGATTTTGTAAATCTTGGATCCTGACTTGCCTGTTTGATTGGTAATGAACTGTGTGAAGTGCTTGATTCTCCAGTCCGGAGGGTTAGAAGTAT
>DXKC01009388.1:0-10840 GCA_031170775.1 Cymbopogon citratus
GACAGCATCTACGACATGACGTCCATGATGTCGCAGCTCCCCGCCAAGTAAGTGCGTCCGCGCGCCTTCACTATCACCACCGTACCTCCCAGGACTTGGCCGGCCGGCGAAATCACAGCGGGCACTGAAGCTTTTCATGAACCTCTGATGGTCGGTTTGCTCACGAATCGAGAGCTGGTTTGGTTTGCAGGAAAGGGCTGTCGCGGTACTACGAGGGCAAGTCGCAGTCGTTCGCGTGCATGTCGGAGGTGCGCTGTCTGGAGGACCTGCGCAAGAAGGACAACCCCTACAAGCAGAAAAAGATCAAGTCGTGCAAGAGCTACGTCGCGCTGGGAGGGATGATGGCCAAGAAGCAGCCCGCCAACCTCGACCTCGTCGCCGCCAACGGATTCAGGACGCCGCCCATTCGGAACGGGTACCACCAGTAGGCAGGAGACAGGCTGGCCGTCGGCGAGAGATGCAGGAACACGTTTTTGTTCCTGGAGGGTCACTGAGCTGTTTCTTTTTCTTTTCTTTTCATTCTCTCTGTTTCTACATGTTCTGCGGGTGATTTTCTTCACGGGCGCATTAGTCTGTGAGAATTTTACGAGGTGGTGTGAGAACTGTTACTTGTTCTGCTATTAGTAGAGTGCTAGAGGAACTTACCGTTGACCCTTCTGAACTGTTGCTGCTCGGCAAAAGAAACTGTTCTTTGGGTACTGTAAATAGTAGTACGAAGCACAGCAGTCCAGGCCTCCAGGTGTCCAGGCAGAAAATCGAAAATCTGATCGACCGTTTCCTCCTTTTGTGCATCCCATGATGTTAAATCTTTCAATCTCCTTTTGGAGATGAGGATAGAATGCTTGGCTTTTAGGCTCTGCGGCGTTCAAACCAGTATACGTCACATCATCATCACATTAATCTTTAGACTGCAAAAAATTACACTTTTTCTCCATCACATCAATCTTTATATCACATTACCATCACCGTCACATCAATCTCCTTTTAGGCTTAAATTGTGTTGACAGGCGAAGAGGCAAACATTCACACATACAGTACGATGTACTCCGTCATCCCAAACGATTATCCTCTCCGTCCTAAATAACTCGAAAAAAAAATCGCAAAAAAAAAATAACTCGAAAAAAAGCGTAAAAAGGAGCCCTTTTTAGTTTCGGACTAAGTTTTCAAGACATTATATTTAGGTACATAGAATATCCTTCATTCAAAATTACAAATCATTCTGAACTTTTGTGAGGCAGGTATACATTATACTACTACTGTTCTAATTGTAAGTTATTTCAAAAATCTTAAAAAATCAAAATATTTCAAATTTGATTAAGATTATTAAGAAATTTACAAAAATTTGTAAATTAAATAGATATGCTATAAAAATATAGCTAACAAAAAATCCAATAATATTTAGTTGACATTCTAATTATTATTATCATTCTAATTATTATTATCTTATCATATAAATTTGATTAAACTTAAAAAGCTTCGATTCTCCAAAATTTTTGAAACGACTTACAATTTGGAACGGAGAAAGTATTTTTTAGGTACATAGTTAAAGAAATGTACATGTAACTTGAAAAGGCTAGAACGGCTTACAATAGAATGGAGAGAGTATATGAATGGTAGTATTAGTTGCTTAAATTCGAAATTGTTTTTTTAATAACAGCACTTTTTAAATGGAGAGAGTACATCTTTTTTATTACAAGGAAAACATTGATATCAGATATGCATACAGATCTCTCCCACTCTCTACAACAATACACAGGTCTCCGGATGCCCAAATTTAACTCACCACCCACATACAGTTCTGTCCCGAGGGGATTCCGCAGGCTGTGCAAACTCATGCCGCTATACAGTTCTTTCCCGGGGGGATTCCGCAGGCTGTGCAAACTCATGCCGGTAATTACACTCTGCCAATGTACAACGAGCGAAAAACAGATGCGGAACCCATAGCAGGCTCACCTAGCAGGCTCGAACCTCAGTCAAACAGGCCTGGGGGTGGCTCATCAAGGACCCAAGGAATCTGGAGAGTTTCCGCATGATGGGCTTGTGGTGAACCACTACTTGCACTTCGACAACGTCCTTCCTGGAAACCATAGCAGAGCCACCTAGCAGGCTCGAACCTCAGTCAAACGGCCAGATGGTGGCTCACAGTTGCTGGTAAGCTTCAAGGACCCAAGGAAGCAGGAGAGTTTCCTCATGATGGGCTTGTGGCGAACCACTACTTGCACTTCGACAACATCCTTCCCATCATCAGCGTAGGTCTCATAACCCTCAAGATCTTCTTCGGTTATGAAGACTGCATCACTACACCCAGTGGGGCTTCGACAACGAGGTAAAACAAAATGCTCACTGTCAAACTCAGTGGAGATGTAGCCATCAATTTCAGAGTCTCCAAAGGATGATTCACTGGATTCTTCATCAGGTGTTATTGGGTCTTCGTTTGAGCTCTGAATTGAAAGACATCTGCTGCTCCGCGTGCTTGACAGTTCACTGGATTCCTCATAAGATACTGCTGAGCATGTTGGGTTCGAGCTCTGTATGGAAAGGCATCTCCCGTTGAGCTCGCTGAACATTTTAACAGCCTGCAGCAAGAAGTACCATATTTCAGCAATTGGATCATAAAATTGGAGACCAAGTGTCTGAGTAATTATTAGGGTACAAATAGATGTCAACATCTAATAGAAAACTGCCAAGGAAGTCAGGTAGCGTGCCTGCCACTGAGCTGGTGCTAAAAGCACTCTGGGCCTCACAGACCTTGCATGATCCAAAGCTGCTTGAGGAGTCATATTTCTGTACTTGATCTGCATTAAATAAGTATGTTAAGTTCATATTAAAATGCACAGTTACGAGACAGCTAAACCAGAAGCAAATCATTTTTTCTTACCAAAAAACACAAAACTATAGTGGTGCTTCGTCCCCTTCCAGCCTTACAGTGGACATAGGTGCTACCATCTTCCATTTCATTACCTGGAAAAAAAGCATATGTTAATTAGCCTTTGCTGCCTGAATTCTACACAAACCACATAGAGGCAGGACATATGACACTGTTTTGCTACATATACTACTACTATATTGTTGTTAAAGCCATGGAGCATTGGTCCTCCGGTACAATGTTTCTAACTATCTACTGATTATGGACCCAGGACCCTATCATACCATACTGAGGAACACTGTATTTTAACATTTTGTTATTTGATCCAACCAAGTGCATTTGCTTCTAAGGACTATCACCAGATAACATCACTAGGATAGCATTAATTCAAATAGAAATGCATAGTGCAAATATTATAAACTAATGCTAATGAGTAATGAAAACAGCGGTTAGCACAATTTATATGCTATCTTTCCTGCCGCTTAACTGATTAAAGAACTACCGCTTCTAATCACACCATGTGGGACATGACATTATTTTACTAAATACTATTATATACTGTTACTAAAGCCATGGAGAATTGGTCTTCTGGTACAATGTTTCTAACTCTATTGATTATGGACCCTACCATACAAAACAAAGCAACGGCCAAAAAAGAAGCTGACATGCCGGTTACTATTTCCTATTATGAATAAGCACTGTCTTTTAACATCTTGCTATTTGATTCACCCAGTGCATTTGCTTCTGAGGATTATCACCAGATAACATCAGTAGGATAGCATTAAATATTGATGTCAAATAGAAATGCATAGTACAAATATTATAAACTAATACCAATGACAACAATGGTTAGCACAACTTATAAGCTATCTTTCCTGCCCCTTGACTAATAAAGAACTACCACTTTTAATCACAACATACAGATTAGCTCACAGCATTGTCACATCTGATAAGCACCATGATAACTGAAAAAAGACTCCCTCTCTTCCAAATTACAGATCAATTTAGCTTTGTTCTAATTCAAATTTCTCTAACATCAACCAGGTTTATAGAAAAATACATTAATGTATGCATAATGTATGCAGCACCAAATAAGTAAACTATCAAGAAATATTTCATGGTGGACTTAATGAAATGATGTTGATGCATTCTCCTAGAGTGCTGAAGTGACCTATGATTTATGAAATGATGTTGATGCATTCTCCTAGAGTGCTGAAGTGACCTATGATTTGGAAGGGAGGGAGTACAACCTTATAATAGCAGTCGTAATTCAATTGAAGAATAAGCCTTTACATTCAAGCTAACAAAATTTCCAACAATGCCCAGAGATAATATCAAAGTAACGAAGATGACGCATTGCATAAACCAAAGCTGACCATTACAACTACTTTCCTGGTCTGAACTGGCACCACTAAATTACTCCCTCTGCCTCAGGATACTAGGCACAACTCAGAAAACACAAAGACCAAGGAGCAGATTAATTACCATGCAACCCTAGAAATGTCCCTTCGGTTCCATCTCCAAATAATTGCAGGAAACGTTTCGTTTCTCAGTCCATGCCGTTAGCCAAATTGCTTGGCTCCACATGCATGCATGCATGCAGATGCAAATTTTCTCTCCCACCTAACTACCGCGATAATTTCTCAGGCCACCATTAACTGCGTGCTATTAAATTCTGCATGCAAAATCGAGCACCACAAGCGGATCCGAAGAGTCACGCCTTGTACCCTGGGACTAGATAAAAAAGTCGTTACGCCTACTATCCTCAGACGGAGGGAGTAGCATCCTAAAACTGAGATGACATCATCAAGACAAGTTGCCTGATGATGGATTGCAGCACACAATAAAATTCTACAAATCCTAAGAAGCAAAAAGAAATGCAGACATGGTTCAGAGCATACTTACAATGGATAAAATCTACTGCCCGACAAATATGCTCCAGGGAGGGGGCAAACAGGTAGTCCCTTGTGGGAATTTCGAGATGATTGATTCCATGAGCCTGAAAAAATGGAATTATATGATTATTCCGACATAAGTTGCAAACCTTGACAGATATGGTATCATGGTATGGTGCCATAACAATATATTGCTTGCTACCTCCTTATATCATGTGCACCAGTGCCAACCTAACCAAGTGATTTGCTGGTTGTGCAATTCATAACGACGCAATGAAATTATGTATGATCAGAATGCATAGACGAGGATAAAATGATTTTAGCTGCCTACTTCTACACTGACTTCAAAAAAATAAGGGCCTCCTGAAGCTGGATCTACAGCATCCCAACTTAAATGTCATTAAGTTCACTATGTAGATACTGTTAGGTTAGAAATTCTCCTATATTTCTCTTGGTCAAATATTATAATTTCAGAAAGAAATAAAAGTAATTCCTGCAGCTACAAGAGGCAAAGGAACATCTACCTGGTATAGGGATGTTGGAACAAGAGTTTCATAGGGTTCATTGAGTGTAACAACTCCTCTTACACCAAGTTGCTTCAGGCGTGGAACATCGCTAGAGAACGGAACAGCACCTAGCAAAACATACTGAAGATAGATGTGGGTAAGAATATCAGGCTATGATATCTATTGCACATTAAGAAGGAATGACTATTGTTATTCCATCACCAATTTAACTGATCAGCTCTTGTGCAAACCCATTAATCCATGTACACGTGCTCGCTCGTACCAATATCAATGCACGGTTTATTCTCCTTCCTCACTCCATCCATATTCCAACGTTCTTCTTCCTCAGATGCCTGGCTGCCCTGCCGCCCAGGCTGCCAGCGACCTCACCACCCACCTATCACCCCTGCCAGACCATTCCGGCGATCCCGCCCTTCCTTAATCCCAATCGAGGAGACCGCCAACGACTCATCGCCTCCACCACCGGCACCACCCATCTGGTTATCTCCCTCTGCCCGCTTGGCGGTGCCGCTGCCGAATCGCTCACAACCCCCCAACCGCCACCATCGAGCTGGCGGCCACCCCCGGCCCCCTCCTTCTAAGCCTGCCAGCCTGGACGGTCACAAAATCTGAAACCCTAACTGCCACTGGCGCCGCCTCATCACCGCTCCAGCCGCGGAGACCTCACCGCTTGCTGTTCCGCAAACGGCACACCACCCACCCCCTACCCCTGCCCCCTTCTTCCTCAGTTCCGGACACGGAGCTGTCCTGTGTGCCGCTTCAATTAGCGGCGCATGCACGCCCGATAGTGATTTGGGCTCTGGTGACCATAGTAAATGATACATTTACTACACCTCCATAGTAATAAGATCCCACGTATATTTGATGAAATTTAACCATGCACCGACTGAACTACCGATCCACACCCACACAGCGCTAGCTGTCCCCAAAAACACAACTCAAAATCGCACCCCCGAAGCACTGATAATTAATAAGCATAAACATGGAGACAGGCAAGAGATCATCACCTTGTCGACGCGATCCCACCAGCGGAACTCGCCATCGAACCGATTGCGGAGCACGTTGTAGAGCAGCGTCGGATAGAACAGGACCCTCGCGCCGGCTCCGACGAGCGCGCGCTTCGCCCGTAGCCGCACAACCGCGACCACCTCCCCATCGCCGACGCCACCCCACGATCCCTCCACCTCGCGCTCGTCGTCCTCCACCTCCAGCCCATCCCGGAGCTCCCGAATCCTCATGGCCTCCCGCCCGGATCGGAGCCCCAACCCGGCCGGCAAACCCTAGGAGCCAACGCGATTTGCTGCGTCGTCCCCCCGCGCTCCTCGATTTCAGGGAGCGGGATGGAGAGAGGGGAGCAATTTGTGGATCGAGAGATGATTAATCTACTACCGGCTTCGAGACGCCAGAATGGGAAGCGAGGGGGGCGGCTGCGGCTCGGCGAACAACCCAGGTGGACGACGGCGACGGGAATAGGTCATAGGTGGCGTATTAGGCTGCGAGGTTTGCGACAAATCTGCTTTCCCATCTGTTTAGCGGATGAGCAATGGATGAGTGCGATTTTGCGAATTGGTCCTTGAATGGTTGCATAATTATCTAGGCTAAAGAATTTCGTAATTATTATCTCTATCTATATATGTTCGCACTTTTGTATGTGCACGTTGCAAACAAAACATCAAAACACTTCCCCTTTTCTTTTTGAATTATTATTACCATGGAAATGGAAATGGAATATGCTTGTTGTGGCGTATATTGCAAGAAAGTTGTTTTGTTGATTGATAAGTCGGTTATTTTTTGTTGATTTAAGCTGAAACTAAAATACAGAGCCAAGAGCACCACATATAAAATGGGATCACAGTCATGCTATATCATACATGTACATGTGAACTCCAAATGCTCATAAACGTGGAGCACTAAGAAAATAGTGTTTGACTCAGTTTTTTGAAAGTGTTTTTTTTTCTAACAAAAAAAGAATATATAGCAATCAAACGGATGAAATCCGTAAAAGCTTTATTAGAAACATTTGTTTCTCATATTATAATTTTCACAGCAACTTAAACAGATAGGTATATTTTATAGTTGTTTCAACCAAACAACTTAGTGATTTTCTACAACACATTATAAAAGGAGGGAAACATGGCGGTAAGTAGAAAGAGAAACCTAGATGCTCCTATTTGTTGAATATTGTTTCCTCTCTCCAAACAAAAACCATTGCGGTGCCATGACATGGTCCACTTTTGCACCTGTAGTAGAAGTTAAACCATAAACTTATTTGTGCATACATGGTCCACTTTTGCATCTGTAGTAGAAGTTAAAACATTTATTCTCATTTTGACTAGATCAGAGCACATGTAAGAGTTTGGTATGCGTGAGGTCATATAAACATGTCTAAGCTATAGTTAGCTTGTTGCAAAAAAAAAAAGATAATGTATCTTAAATATAGTGTATTATAGTAAGAACTAATTAACAAGATCATGTCTAAGCTATAGTTAGTTTGTTGCAAAAAAAAAGTCGTATCTTATACTATAGTATTGTAGTAAGAAGAAGTGAGATCATGACAGCTTCTAACAATTTAATAAGGGACCCCATTTAATAAGAGGCACTTATATATAAGATACTATTACGCGATATGGCGTCATGGAAAATGAGGCACATAGTAGAACACCACTAACCTCGTGGAGGTGGCTGGGAATGCAAAATCGCGTAACGACCAGGCCAACAATGCATGGACATCTGATTTTTCTTTTTCCTTTTGTATAAGCGGACGTCACGTCGTGACCTCAATGGCAACCGGCCTAATCAGTAAATCACCGAAGGCGCGGGTCGCTTTCCGCGCGCAGCTTCTTCCACAGATCACACCCCAACCCCACCGCATATCCGACGCCGCTTCGCGGACCGCACCCCATGAGTTGCGTCGAGACAGCTTGTGTGGCTTTCAGAAACCGCGGCTCCGGGACCGCGACCGCGGCGGGCCGTGGCGTCGTGCCGTCGTGTCGCGCAACGAGGCCACGACCCCGCTCCGGCTTCCGTCTCGCCGTCTCGGCATCGCGGACGCGAAGAGTTTGTGTAGGCCGCTCGACGCGTGCCGTGGCCCGTGGGCCGGACCTAAAGTTCGCTTAACCCGCTTGTGTTGTCAAAAAAAAAACCCCCGCTTGAACGGGCTAAAGGGGCGGCAGGCTATAGCCCTGCAGCCTACGGACAACGGGCGGGCAACGAGCCTGGACATCCGCACGCATCCTTTACGAGCCCTTTTTTGTAGAGGAAGCATCCACGAGCAAACGGGGATCAAGGCCATTGCCATCTGTAGTTTTTCACTCGTCCCTGAAAAAACTTGATTGGTGCTTTGTTCCTTGGCCTTAGAGACGATTCTAAAATAGTAAAGGAGTGTGCTTTATTCCTTGGCATTAGGGATGATTCTAAATTAGTAAAAAAGTTGTTCGGCAGATGGTTTCTAGGCAGATAAACCGACTAATATTGATTTGTTGCGTACACTATGCCTGATAAAAAATCAGCATCAACCAGCTTATATCAGCCATAGAAACCACCGGTCGAACAAGGCCGCACCCGCTTACATCAATGAAAATCTCCATAGATCTATTGTTGACAAGATCTAAAATCCCCATTTGTAATTATGTCACCATAAGGTTATTTATTAGGAAACACACTTAGCTACAATCATGATTCCGAAGTCTTACATAAATAAAAAACATAATAACTCCATGCACTCTTTTCTGATGAACAATTATAATATCTTAACCTACGCTTAAAACATTGGAATCTTTGTACATATATCCAAACTTTCTTTGATCACATAACGTCATTGAAAGGAACAGCCTTACCGTGCAATGGGGCCTCCGCCCATTCTTGGCACCTTTCCAAAATTATGCTCCATCTCAAATGCAGTGCTGATCTGGCTCATATCACTCGACTGGCTATCAGCTGCGTATGCACCATAACCAAAGTTAGCATCGCTGCTGCTGCCGCTATAGAAGTTGCCCCTTGTGCCACCTCCAGTCCGGCTCCTCTCCTCAAGCTCGAGGCATTCCTGCAACTGTGCCACCACGTCAGTCATTGTAGGTCGTTGCGCCGACGCTTGCATGGTGCACTTGAGCGCGATGTCCGCGGCCTTCCACACGCTGTTGACGTCGTACTCGCCGTGCATTCGTGCGTCCACGACATCCTCAACGTTGCCCCGTGCCAAGCGCCGCCGCACCCATTGGATGATGCTGGTGGGTTCTGGGTCAGAAAGGATGGACCGCCTCCCTGTGACCAACTCTAGCACAACGACGCCAAAGCTATAAACATCGCTCTTGGTTGTCGGTTGCATAGTTGCTTGATACCTATATGAATAATAATAGTAGAAGTTAGGTTGCAACTTGCAAGTTGCATCCAACAATGGAGATTTTGAGAGATTGGGTTCACATACTCTGGATCGACGTATCCAGGTGTACCAACGAGGGTATTCGTGTCTATCTGAGCTTCGTTGTCACGATTGAAAACCTTGGAGAAGCCGAAATCAGCAATCTTGGCCTCCAATTTGGTGTTCAATAGAATGTTAGTCGCCTTCACGTCCCTATGAATAAGAGGTGGGTTGCAATCCTTGTGCAGATACTCCAGACCTGCAAGTACATTAGTATTGGTGTCAATGTCACCTGCACATACCAGACAGAACTTCAAACTCCAGTATCAGTTAGCCAACAAATTCAACACCATGAGCTGAGTCGAGTGCAATTTGGAGCCTCTGCCTCCACGTTAAGCATCTTCCACTGCGGTCATTTCCTTCAAGCAAATCAATAGGATGATAAATTAATTAACACTAGGAGCAGCTTCAGAAATGACTATATATAGATGGAATGGATATATACCATGACAGTTTTAAGTAATATTACCTAGAGCTACAGTGTGTCATGCTCATGCAAACTGAACCTTTTCTTTTCATTAAGAGGAAGGAGTTTGCGAAAACACAAACAACAGGAATCACCACGGAAGCGGCGATTGGCGGCTACCGCGAAAAAACAAAACAAAAAGAAGAACAGAGGCTGCACAAAAACAGACATGCATCGCCTCCACCAAACTAAAAAACACCCAACAAAAACAGACATGCATCACCAACCTCTTTTCTGAAATTGAAAAAAAAAACTATCACCAACTAACGACGCCGAACCGACGCAACCTGAACTATTTAACAATTCACATGTGACACACCTGCAATCTTCTCTTGTAGGGTGCCCTCTGGCATGTACTCGTAGACAAGCGCCATGTACTGCCCGTCCTTGCAGTAACCGATCATGGAAACCAGATTCTTATGATGAATCCGTGTTAAGATCTGAGCCTGAACAAGTGTCATGCATGACTCTAATCAAATTAATCACACTGCAAATTATTGATCTGAACGCTGTTAGTTCCAGAAAAAAGCTTGATGAAGAAATTCTACCTCTAAGAGGAACTCCTTGACACCCTGATTGGAAGACTGCGACCGCCTGAGTGCCATCCTCCAAGAAACCATCGTAGACTTTGCCAAAACCTCCTCGGCCGAGCACGCGCTGGAAGTTGTT
>DXKC01009394.1:0-15843 GCA_031170775.1 Cymbopogon citratus
TGGGCATCCCCGATCAGGATGCGAGGTCAAGGCCCAAGTGGCCGTTGGGCCATCTTGGTGAGAGATCAACCTAACAACATCCACATAAGTATTTATATTAACACAAAAATGAATAGGATAATGGATGTTTCATCGGCATCCATACGTAAAATATAAGAGTAATAAATAATAGTCAAAATGAATTGCAAAACAAAATCAAAATAATTCAAGTTGTGCAGCCAAATTTTGTAGAATAAAGGAAGCGTGCATGCAGTGTTTGGAATTTTCCAATCAATATGACAATATTTCGACACACACAGATCAAATCGATGTAGATATATATGGAAGATGGTGAACTTCACTGGGATATATATATAAAAGGAAAGGAAGCTGCAATTTGATTAGCCAGCTGTTCTACATATGCGCGCGGCGACGTATATATATAAATATTATAATGAACATTTCATACCTATACTCCTTGGATCCCGATCGAGGTAGTTATACATAGCAAGGACGTATTCCCACTTTCCCAGGCCGTTCATCCTTGGATCTCGAGTTATTAGTTACGCCGCCAATAGCGACCGAGGAGCATGGCGCCGCCTCGTCGGCCTCTACCGAACGATCTCATCCCTGACATCCTCCTCCGCCTTCCTCCGGACGACCCTGCGGGGATCGTCCGGGCCTCCACCGTCTGCAAGGCCTGGCGCCGCAACATTACCGATCCGGCCTTCCACGGACACTACCGCGCGTTGCACCCAACGGCGCCCGTTCTTGGCTTCCTCCACCGCCCAAAGAACGGTGAGCTTCCCCGTTTCTTCTCGACCACGTCCTTCCGCCAGGCCGCCGCCGACCATCGCCAGGAACCGCTCGACTGCCGGCATGGTCGCGCCGTCTTCTACGACTACGGCTCCCTCCATGGCTACGTCGTCTGGAACCCAGTCACCGGCGAGCTCCACAAACTCCCCTGGGAGCCGGGTGGCGAATTCTTGCCCCGCCCTGCTGTGGTCTGTGCTGCGGGCGGAGGCTGCGACCACCGTGGCTGCAGTGGGGGGCCCTCCATCGTCGCCTTTGTGGCCTTGGAGCGCATATCGGAGTTTGATGATGATGACGAGGACGAGACGTGTAACACCCCAGCCCGTTAGAAGCCTGTAGTAGTTGTGAAGTTGGTCCATGTAGCCCAAGTGGCTTATGTGTGGTTGTCGTTGGTTGGTCTTAGTACCACCTCTGGAGTTAAGGAGGGTGAGGGTCAGCTTATAAGCCTTGTCGTTCCAATCGTAGCACCACCGGGTTAACCCTTTTACACGAAGCGAGGACGAAAGTGTAAGCGAGGTGCTACGCGTGCAGGCCCATTCCGCGTGAGGAGTGGGCCATATAAGCAGTTTTGAACGTGGGGTGTTACACATCCAAATTATATTCTGTGGTCAATACCGAAATTGTAGAGGATTTTATGTAGATAATTTTAATGTGTTCAACCATATGTTTTGCTGCCATACAAAAATAGTTATGAAAATAACAAGGCATCTGCCCTAAAAATAAAGATGGTGCCATGACTATATTTATTCTTATTTTAGTAGTTTCTTTGGTAATTAGAAAACATGAGGACCGATCGATAAAGCGTAGAGACGTGTATCTACTCTTTGTATGTTGTGAATGATTTATTGAGTAGTTTTATATATTTATTCTATTAGGAAGTGGTTCTCATAACCGTGCTTGACGTGCTTGTCGAGGTAGCTTCATTCGGTGAAAAGGCAAGTAACGTAGGGGTGTGGCCAATGCCATGTTTATATTTATGTCTTGCATTCTTTTGGGAATTAATGAAGTACACTGTGACAAAAATTAATAACATGGATTATTATCTTGCTTGCCTGCATATATCTTGCTTATGTATTTATTTAATCACCTGTCGAGATGCCTCTTGCTGTATGAATTAATGGTCGTCGTGGGCTATGCTCTATTTATGAAGTTTGGAGAATACATTCATGTACCATTCATATGCATACATATGCATTTTCATATGTCGTTAAAGGCCGGTCACCGCCATCGTGCAGTGACTAGTACCGGTACATGGAGTTGCATGAGAGGTTGGCATCGTCCAACATAAAACTCTAGATGGAGTTGCATCATGGCATGCATACATCATTTCCTTGATGACTTGGAGAATGTTAATATTTGGATGACGAATGTCCGAATGTCGCTACAATATGAAGTTGCATAATTTAATTGTGTTTCCTTTCCCATTCTTTATGGGTGTGCTTATGTTTTCAAATCTAATAACTCAACATTTGTGAGATATGTTTGTATTCATAGCTGTTGCTTGCTGAGTTTATCTCACCCCTAAAAATCTTTACAGGTGTATCATCCTTTGTCAAGCATTGATGGGTTTGGGACTTAGATGCATGCACATCACTTCTTCATCACCAAAATAAATTATCATGCTTTAAGAGTTTAGATTGCAATACGGCACTTTTGTTTAAATTATGGTTTCTTGAACTTAAATAAATTATCTCATCGAGACGTTGTATTTATGTGGAGTAACCAATGAATATGATGTTTAGTTTGTTAATTATTTTGTCAAGGTTTTCATTAATTATTATTAATATATGTGATCACTGTTCTTGCTGCGTTTTTTCAATAAGTTGCTGTCCAAATTTCTTATTCCTATTAAACTATTAGATTTGTAAAAGTAGGGTGTCACAAGACGACCGACGACGACGACGACGACGACGACGACGAACATGCCCCGTCCGTTTACGCACACGCTTGCTTCTATGCCTCCGACACCGGCGAGTTGGCCGGGGACATCGACGTCCACCTTGGCCTGGGCCGGTTCTACCTGGACGATAGCCCCGCCGCGCTGGTGGGGGACTCGCTCTACTTCCTCTGCAGGCCGCGAGGGATCCTGCGGTACCGGTACGGCCTCCTGCGCCGCTTGGGCGGTGGCATCATGGACATGATCTCAGCAGGCATCAGAGAAAATGACGTCCTGTCCATGATGGAACTGCCGAATTGGGAGCGTCTCGGCATTCGCAAGAACTCTAACGTCGTCGTCATGACGGCGGATGGTGGTGGGCTGGGATTGGCTTGCCTGTGTCCTAAGACTCATACCATGCTGTACCTGTTGGCAATGGAGACAGAAGGCACTGTCGGAGACAATGCCACCACCGCTGACCGATGGGTGCAGCGCAGGGCCATCGATCTCAACATGCTGCTTCCGGTTGGCAACAACCCCAAGAGGCTGCTTTGTTTGTGTGGCATTGCCCAAGACGGCAATGTCATTTTTGTTAGCACAGAAGATGGTGTCTTCAGCATCGATCATGCTGGATCATTGAAGGCGAGCAAGGTATGTGGGATGGGCGTAGTCCATGACTGGATGTATCCCTTCGTGAGCTTCTACACTGAGTCACTGCTGGTATGGGTCTCTGTTCAATATTCTCTCCATATATTTTTGGTTCATGATGAGTTCAGTCAGCTAGTACTGTATTGTTAACAAGCCACAAGAATAAATAATATTCAGTTCATCACCTACGTGGCTAAATCAAACAATGCAGATGTGAACCGATGTTTTTATAAAGAATGTCCCTTTTTAACTTTGATTCAGTCAATTAGAGCCTGTCTGAGATGAAGAAGAAAGAAAGAAACTAAAGTTGATTTGTTATGTAAGCCAATATCAAGATTAATTTGTTGAGTAAGTATTTTATTTAATTGGTTTGTTCATATTCAAGGGTGATTGCTGACCTATAGCATGGTTATCGCTTTCAGAAAAAAAAAAGAACTACAGCATGGGTAACTATGAGCTTAATGATTTTTGTACCTTTGTTTTCAGCTGAAGCTAGCCAGCGGCAAATTGCCAGCACCGGTGGGGAATCAGTGATCTTCGCATGGATGGGCAGATAGATGGAATTTAGCTAGGCAAATCGATCATCACAGTCTGATGCCATTTCATCTGTGAGGAAATAAAGTTCAGTGAGAGTAACTTGTTTAATTATTAATTCACCTTTTCAGTTCGACTACATCGTATCGAAAGTGATCATGGATCAAACACTTAAGTTCCACTTTCAGTTTTCTTCAGATGTGAGTCATTTCCAAACAAAAAAATAAAGAGGCAATTTGGTCTTGTTGAAGTCATCAGTCATGTTATTGCAGCATTTGCTTCATTTTAATGTTTGATATAGGTGGGAAGTGATGTTGCAGATCCTAATTTCACCATTCCGTGTACCAATTTTAGTTAATATACATGGTGGATAGGCTGTAATAGTGGGAGTTATTTGGTATTTTATAGCGTTTAGTTTATTTTTTCCAGCAGCAAGAAGACAGAGACGACGGCTTCTGTACTAGTATATTGTCACACATGCTAAATTGCTTCCTATGGCCACACGCTTGAAAATGGCATGGTACAATGTGAACTTTAGCGTTTTTCTTTCGTTTACATAAGTTGCAAATAATTAACGCTTTGCATAAATATAATCACAGTGGAATTCCTGTCATTTGTCGGTTTTATGTTAAAGGGTAATTCTTTCGCTATGAACCTTTTGTAATTAGCCTATATATAATAGTTTATTATTATTATTACAATTAGTAATTTTTTCCACCATAATTTGCGTGTGTTGAGCTTCTTGGTGAGTCCCTGACTACTATTTGTGTCACAGAAATAAAACCTGATAAACGTAGCACAAGATGCATGAATATAACCAGATGACAACAAACTTACCACATTATGATGGTACCGTTAAATATGAGTATGGTTTTCATAAAAAAAAGTAGCAGGGCATAATCCTCACTCAAAAAGTACAACTTGAGGTAGAAATATAAATGCGGCAATGATGTTCACTAAATGGAGTCCTAAATGTTATTGTCACATATTGAATTATGATTGCACGTTTGTTGTGGACCACACATGCTTTCTTAATAAATTTTGAGATATGCATGTGTACTGTTAAGTATACAGTTTTAATGTTTGACTGCAAAAATAAAGTATATTATAAGACGACTGATATGATAGGCCAGATGATGCATGCAACGAGCAGAGCTGCCAAGGTAGAAGTAGGACTACTTTGAAAGAGGAAGGCCACCAGCTGGAGGGTGGAAAATACCATTGGACATTAAACAGGTTGGCATAAGTTAGATAGGCTTGGGTGGTATCTGGAATTCAATTGTAGCAAAAGCTTCTCATGAACTCAGAGGTACAAAAAGATAATGCAGCAACGCCTCATGTATAATGTTGTCGGATTCCTCCCTCCTAAATGGCCCAGCCGTGGACATGGGCGTGGCTTGGGTCCATGATGGTTCAGCTTCTTCTGAGTAAGAGGTGTGCAAGTGTCAAAATCAGATGAGTTGTACTGTAGAGAACCTTGATCTCGATCGAGGAGCAATTCGTGAATCTATCGGAGGCTGGGTGTGAGATTTGTGATAGGTGTGTTGTCCTACTGTCTTGAAAAGAGGAAGCACCCTTTGATCCTCATTTTGTTTAATCCTCATTTTGTTTAGTTACTTTCTGATGTAGGATTGTCGTACCACTGGGAATATGAGCGTTCTGTGAAATAATCAAGTTTCAACTCATACATAAACCAACAAGAACATCAGTCTATTTGAACATTTGACGTTCCACTGCAGTATATTTGAAACAGTGTTCACTAAAACATCTGATTTAACCTGTTCCAGTCAAATTAGCAAGCATTTTCAGTTGCAGTTTTTTCACAGGATAGAATTTTGGGTGAGAATTTGAGAAGCAGTGCCAGGTGGGTGACTAAGGGCACTCAGAGTAAAAATAGAAACCTATGATTAGGTGAATCGATGAAAAAAAACTCCAACGTCTAATTATGCTCAGTTTAAGGCTTAATTAGGTGAATCAATATGAATTCGAATTTTCGAATTTACTGATCCAACAATGTACAGGACACTTCATCTGTGCAGACTCACATGGCATCCCCAGTAATGGCTAGATGGCCCAAAAAACGGTGGCAGGTGGATGAAACTAATTATATTATATATCTTGATCCTCCCCAAACAGCCAAGATGCTAGTGCTATCCTACTTGGATAGCATATAAGAGATTTCGCGCCATGGACTTCGTGACACGAACAATGGGGCTATGGATTTTTCATCAGAAGTAGATTGCAGGATCGGATTAGGGGGCAGCAGGATTGAATTTGTAGTAGCTTCGACACTCCAACCGAACAACAGAGAACGTGATATCTGCGGTGGTGTGAGCTGAGATTGAGGCATATAGCTATCATGAATTGAATCAGAATCAGCAAGAACAAGACTGCACTTTCTATGGATGCAACAGGATTCATAAGTGTCATTAGGAGTCCTTGTATCTGGTTGGTAACACTCGTCCTGACATTGCACATTCAGCGGGAGTGGCAAGTGGCTTTTCGCCCAAAAAAAAAAGTTGGGCACTAATAAAGAAGTTTCTTCTGTTTTTATCTGGAACACTGAATATTGGCTGCAGGTATATGAGAAGGGTGTATCACACAAGCTAGAGCTCGTTTTCTACCGCGGTAGTGATCCTGCAGGATATCTGGATCGATGACAGGAAGAGCACATCTCCGATGCTATTTTTCCTTGGTTGAAGCCATATCAATTAGGCTTCTCAAAAAACAGAAAGTGTTGGCCCTTTCTTCATGAGGCTGCAGTAGCTGGAGCAGCATGTCAGGGCATGTGGCTCAGCAAATTGATTGGAGATTTGGTTGGCGAATTTGCGATGAGCTCAGCAACAACCCCGTGCATCATGAATGGAGTAACCACATTGACATACCCACAATGATACAAAAAGGTGGAATTAAGCATTTAATGCATACACCTCAAGCATCGTGGGGTTGTACCTCAACTATGGCATCCAAAAAATTGACCAGAAGCTTGAGGTGCAGCCGTAAGAGATGAAAAATGTTTTTCTCTCTTCTGCCATCTGCTCCTGCATCTGGTTCCATCTCTTGATGTGGCTAGATCTAGAGGAGGATGGCGTAATGCTGGCTAGCTGCTACGGGAATGTGGCGGCGCGCATGACGGCACGAGACCATAATGGTCAATGAGGTGAGCCAGTGGAGGTGATATACAACCTGCAAACGCAAGAGATGAGGTGAGCCAGTGGAGTTGATATACAACCGGCAAACGCAAGAGATGATCCGGTTCATGTGACTTGATAACGACGATGTTATAAGATGAAGTGGCAGGGATTGATACAAAGAGTTACATACTCGAACATGTATGCTATGTTGCACGGGCTTAGGAGAAGAGCACATATATAGCGGATGATATGTTAACATTACAGAACTATCGTATAAATTGTTTATGAACTACGCTAATAAACAGTGACAAATACTAGTTTGAACAGTGCCATCTAGATGATGTACTTGCATTCGAGACACGGAACGATGCCATACTCAGATATATGTACCACCGATTTGCAAATTCCATGTTTACTTATAATCAGTAGGTGTCACCCCTTCTATTTTTATAATGAAATAACTGGAAAATTCTCACTCAAAAGTACAAATTGAAGTAGAAATATAATTGTGTCAATGTTGTTCACTAAATAAATGCAGTCCCACTTTGTACAGTCGACTTTTTTATGAATTATGATTGCACATGCATTTTGCTGTAGAGAGGACGTGCTTTCTTAATTGAGTTTGAGATATGCATACATGTGTGTGGTGCAGGATACAATTGAATGCTTGACTGCAACAAGTATATAAGCAGACGGTTGATATGATAGGGCCAAATGCAAGAAATGGGGTGCCATTGTAGAAGGATATCGAAAGAGGAAGGCCACTAGCTGGAGCCTGGAGGGTGGAAAATGTCGTTGATACAAGGTAGATAGGTTTGGGCGGTATCTGGAATTCAATTATAGCAAAGCTTTTCGATGTCACAAATGTGGCAAAATGCAATGTAGTTCCTCATGTACAAGGTTGTTAGTTTCACACTTAGAGTAGGCCTAGCCGACAACATGTGCGGGCTCCAATCTGATCCGCTAGTGCAATCTGATCGCGAAGTACAAGATGACGAGGCTTCTTACTGGTGGACGTGTGGGAGACATACATCTGTCTTTTTGAACATGCCTGTCTTTTTGAACATGCGACGTTCAACTACAGTACATTTGCAACAGTTTTCATTGTAAGTTTAAACTTTTGATTTAACCTGGTCTAGTGAAATTAGCAAGCATTTTCAGTTGCAGTTTTTGAGGGGGATAAAATCTAGGGTGAGAATGTGAGAAGCGGTGGCTGGTGGGTTAATGAGATCTTCCACAACGTGAAGGTACAATGGCCATCAGGTTTTTATGGCTGCGTTTTGGAACCGATTATAATAAGAATCTGATCCGCTAGCCTCGACAATCGTTGCACTATGCAGTCATCCACGATATGGTTGCCGTGCCACAGATCTACAGCTGAGGTACTCGTGCTGCACTATGCAGTCATCCACGATGATCCCAAACAGGCCCTATAATAATGTCAAGCATCATTAGCAGCCTAAAATTCACTCAATCAAAAAGAAAGAGGATGTCAGATTGGTTGTGAGGAGAGTGAAAAGCAGAAGAAAATAACTGCAGCACCATATATTGTTGCTTGCCGCCAAAAAGGAAATGTTCCGTGCCCTACTGCGTCAGCTAAAAGAGAATTTTGATATGCCCCAGAATTTCTTAGAGTAAGCCTAGAAGTTAGAGCTGCAAATTACAAGACAGAAATGTCGTTATGACCCTTATGTGAATGCTTGATTCCTTGCTTATATGAATGCAATTATAATATCTGAACTCCTATAAAAATAATGTCAAAACATCGGATCGAACCATCTTATTATGCTGAATTTGGATTTGAATTTGTGGAGCCAGCACTACACAGGACACCTCATTAGCATGGGCCCATCTGTGCCGACGCATATCGTATCCCTAATAATGTCTAGGGAGCAGAACAAAGGGGCAGGTGGTTGAAACTAGTACGGATATTATCTTTGCAAGCACCATGGATAACAACTCATGCTCGTTCACAACATTCTAGTGAAAAAGATTTTGTGCCAACATGAACAGGTCATCAATAGATCCCGAGCCCCAAGACCGATTACAACAGCATACCGTATTGCCGAGCACGTTGGCAATTTAGGTGGCCTGCTAGAGAAGAGCGCACACACAAGCCAACGCTAGTTTGTCCTAGCAGTGATCGATCAGTGTTATGCGTTATCAAATGCAACAACCAGCAGGCAAATGTCCATTATGTATATCAATCGAAAAATAAAAAACTTCATAGAAATTAATCCGAGACAAACGAAGAGCTACACATATTCATTATATGAGGTGTTGTTTATTTGGTACCAGTCTTACTGACCAAAACCTAACGTGTCACATCTCTGAAAACTATTGGCCTTTTGCTATTGCTGGCCGTGCCACTCCTCCCAACCATAAACCATATATAGCTCACCTAGTCACCACGCTGCTTCTCTCTCCAACTATTGGCCGGTGCTCGAGCTTGTCGTTCTTGCGATGGAACTAAAACGAGAGAACAGTGGGTACAAGCCTACAAGGTCAAGAATGATCTTGAGAGGATGAGGACTTTCGAGCTTGAGAGGCATCTGGAATCCACATTGTCCACTACGATCCGAAAAAACGCTGCTTAGCCTAGCAGTTATTGTCACTGAGCGGTGGTGAGGACACGAGGGGCGGCGAGTGCGAAAAATAACATAACACAAATTCAAGATGAAATCGACGTTCCAAATTTCTGATCCGGGACTGCTCAAGTACTACCTCAGGCTGGAGGTGGTACTGACCGAAGAGGGATCACCCTGTGCCAGAGAGTGTATGCTGCGAAGATCCTTGAAGGCGAAAGCCTAGCTGGCTGTAAATCAAGCAAGACTCCCATGGAGCCCCGTTTGAAACTAAGTAAGTTGAGCAATGCCCCTGCTGCTCAAACTCAGTACAAAAGCAATTTTTCGACCGGAACGGTAGGGGAGGTCCCTACCTATTTTTTTCAATTAAATGAATGGAATGAGTTTTTACAAGAGTCAAACCCAGGTTTGCTGGGTGCTACTCAGGTACTCTAACCAATAGGCTAGAGGCCATTTCCACTAATTTCCATGTGAACGTCTATATTAATTATAAATTACTCAAAAGTACAACTTGAAGTGAGATACCATCATCCACTTTCATGATAATGTAACAGTCGTTGCCTCTAATGATGTTCACTGAAGAAGTCCCAAAAGTAATGTCAGTACGTTTTCTGTTGAGAGCACATGCTTTCTTAAATTTGATAATTGATATGTGCATGTGTGTTGTGTAGGATACAGTTGAATGCTTTGGTTGGAGAAAGGAGGTGTATGTTGTAAATCTGATTGATATGCAGATGCCAAATGCATGCAATGGGGTGCTAGGGTAGGACTTCAATAGAGGTGGACCAACTGGAGGGCGGAAATATCCTTGGAATTGAAAAGCCGTTGGCATAAGCTATACATAGACTTCACTTGGGTAGTATCTGGTATTCAATTGCAAATCTTTTCTGAAGCTCAAGTGTCGTTTCAGCTCAAACTTTCTTTGATCACTGTACAGTTGGCGCTGAGTTGGCCTGGCTTCTTCCCTCCAGAGCACATCTATTGTATCATGGCGACGAGACCACGACGTTGTCCGCGTGCGTGGCAAGTTGTCTCCGCAGGTCGCATCACGCATGGCATGTACAGGCGCAGTCACGCGGGATGGTGCCCTCATGCAGGTCATGATGCACATGGCAGAAGGCGAGAGCACAGCTCTGCCAATCCTTTCTCTTCCATGTTTATATATAGTCTTTTTGTGCAAGCAGAAGATGAATATGATAAAAACACTGTCGCACAAATATTCATGTTCTTGTTCGTTCTTGATTTCACGAGCTCATTTGAACTTGGGCGGAGTGAATCTGGCTGACATAGCACCAATATGCAATTGGGCCTAACCATTTCAAGGGCTTCTTTTTATGTCTATGGTGAAACTTTAGCTAAAATTCTTATAAGAACAATACATGCTATGCATGATATGACACTCTAGAAGTGGCAATTGTATAGTGATTTTAGAAGCTTTGAAAAATCACATTATCCGTTATAATTATTATCCTTGATGATCAATTGAAACCTGGTACGGTGAATTTCTCTGATTGGTTCCTACTCGGGTTCTTGTCCAGCGTGTGTCCATTCTTTCTCGATCTGTGGCAACGTTCCATCTACTCCTGCATCTGGTTCTATCTCTTTTTTTTAAGAGCGTGCATTAGCACATTTTTCCTGGTTCTATCTCTTAGATGTAGCCAGAACATGGATGGCATAATGTTGGGTAGCTGTTAGGGGATTGTGGTGTGGCACGACCGCACGACACCCGACATGGTCAATGTGGTGAGCCGATCGAGGTGATATAGATTACCTGCGATAGAGGAACAGACTGGCCACCAGCCTCTTTTGGTGCCATGTGAGACGAGTCGGTGATCGGACCTGACAACAATGATGTTATAAGCTGCGATGAAATGGATTAATATGAAGAATTACATGTATATGTGCTAATTACTTTCTTGTAGAAGACTTTGAACTAGAAGATGATAGATGAATGTACATATTTATTAGCCGTCTACTTAATTCTGAAGAAGTCCATATGTTTATAAATTTTAAAGGTTCCTCCTCATGGTTACCTCTCATTTTTAGCATTAGATCCTTACTAATGAACAGCTATTATTATTTATTCTAAACACCATAAAATTTCACACTATATAAGGTGCCAGGTCCAGAAGTCCAGAACATAGGGAGGAGTGAGACAGAGAGAGCTAGCAGAGTGTGCCTTCTTCCTAGGAACTGCATACAGCTGAGTACACCGTGATTTCTAGGAATGACACATTTCAATTCGTTTACTTGGTCAAGCTAAAGCTGGAAACAGAGCATATACGTCTGATGTTTCCCCTGAATTCAGCTACAGGGATTTTATAGGACTAGCATGGTGGTCCTAGTTTCGACTTTTCTTTTGTTATGATGAGCTCATTGGTCCAAATTTCTGATGTGTGGTTCTGCGGAATAAGCATACCATAGTTCTATCCTGTCACCAGAGAAGAAATTGAATTAGATGGAGCATCTATATGCGCTAAAAAGGCAGGTGATAGGTGGTGGACAAGCTTTATAGCATGCCAATTCGATCTTGGAACAGCTAGGTTTATGTTAGTTTAGGATCAAAAGAGAAAGAGAGACATTAGATATATATGGTGTCTTTTGTACTAGGTATATGGTCCCAGGCTTGGTTGCAACGGTCACAAGCCTGAACATGGCGTCCAACAATATTGTGAACGACTAAACGGTAGTGTTTATTTTTTGGTTGTGATAAGTTGATGCTAACACTTTACACAAATACAACCATAGTTGAATTATTGTGATCTGCCGGCTTTATGTTGAAGGGTCATTATTTCTCTGAACATTTTGTTATAGACCTCTTAGTTTTTATTATAATTAATTACAATAATACAAGAAAATACAACAAAAGTTGGCGACTCTACTTTGTGTGTGTCGAGCTTCTTCTTTGTTTAGTCCTTGAAGGATATATATATACTTAACACATGTCCACTGCAACGTAAGGAGCTTCTCGGTACCTTAATTACCTGATAATAGATTTAGCACAACATGGATAAATATAATTTGATGATAAGCTTAGATCATCTATATGATATACTAGGCACGGAATGATGCCATACTATGTACCACCAGTTTTCAACTTCCCCATTTACTGGAATTAATCAGCAGGTGCCACCTCTCCTACTTTCGTAAAAACCAGCAAGACATATATAATTGCACACATTTGCTGTAGCGAGCACATGCTTTTAACAAAGTTTTTTTTTTGAAGAATCAACAAAGTCTGAGTTATTCATCCATGTGTGTGGTGCAGGATACAGTCGAATCCACGATTGGTACAAGTATATAAGAAGACATATGATAGGCCAAATGCAAAGCATTGGGGTGCCAAACCAGGTACAAAGCATTGAGGTACTAGCTCCTAGAGGGTGGCCGGAAATGCTACCCTTGGATATATTATTAAAGACGTTGGCATAATTAAGCTAGATAGGGTTGAGACGTATCTGGAATTCAACTGTAGCAAAGCTTCTTCATTGGACACTCAAATGTGGCAAAACACAATGTAGATATGCCTCATCTATGAAGTAGTTAGATTCCTTATTCCCTAAGGCCCAGCCGTGGACATGTATAGGCTGGAGTCCATGATGTAGCGGAGCGCTTTGCTGTAAGGAATAAAGTGGAGTGCTTTGAGGAGTCTAGGCGTGAGGCGGTGCTGGCAGGCGTTCTAGCTTTTATCTGTCCTGGAAAGAGGCTCCATGGTGGAAGTGCTTCAGAAACCCTATGGTTCATGATTTTGTTTACTCCCTCTGTTTCAATTTAAGTTTCAATATTAAATTGTTAGATTGGAAGTAGTTGTTTCTTGATGTAGGATTGTATCACTTTATTCCACGCTATATGATAATGTCAAGCATCCCTAGAAGGCCTGAAGAATTCTAAAAGAATCCATAGTGGGACCATAGATTGGTTGTGAGGAGAGAACTATGAAAAGTAGAAACAACTCAAATTAAAGGACCGGTTCTATGGGAATCAGTACACAATTTTTGCGCTGCTTCCTTATTTCTATTGCGGCATCTGTGACCACGATGGCAAGAGCGATACCCCCAATCCTGTAATTCTGCTACACCAGTTGATACTTCTATCGGCACGTCAGTGATCACAGGTGTGTGGGATGCCTATTCAGCCCTCAATTATTTGTTTACTAGCAATGAAAAAAGTTTCACTATTGATAGAAAAATGAGCTCCTGAATCTTAAATCCTGTACAACCTCCAACAGTTGGTTCCCTTTCCCCTTCGTAGTTGAATAATTGTGTTCTACAGGGTTTGTTTTAAAGTGTGATTATTCTCCATGAACATTTTGTAAGAGACCTGATAGTATTCCACGTGGATGATAGTTGTATATGAATGATATACTACCACATGGATCATAAGTTTTCCACTGAAACTTCTTGGCAAGAAGAATTGTGTTCGCCACGCAACCGGTCCGGTATCTCTCTGCATTGCCTCGTGATGGGAGGCCATTGCTGTCGGCGCGGGCTCGTGGGTCTCGCCGCCATGCGTTGTCATCCCCTTCGGCTGACCGCTCGTCCTTGGAGGCGCACCCTGTGACTACTGTTTCTCAGACCAACTCTTGCCAGTGAGGGTACATCATCACGGCATCGCCACCACCAACTGGTCCCTAGGCAACCATGGTGGACCACGTTCGGGTGCGTGGCTGGCCAGTACAGGCCGCCCATGGCGAGTGAGCCAACCTCTTGAAAGCCTCGCCTGGTTCCACGGAGGGGTGCATGCCGATACCACCTTTGGGCAGGGGTTTGCAGCGCAGACGGGCAAATGTGGGATAGTCCAGCAGTGTATTGGGGCATGCAGTTTGGCGGCGGGCGAGCCAGTGGTGGGACAGTGTGATCAGTTTCTCCTCCACTCTCATTTTGCAAAGGCCCAACAGCATCGTGATGCGCGCAGTTTGGCCATGGGCTTGCCGGCGGCAGGGCTACGTGCCTGTGGGTGCCTTGGTAGCTGGTGCATGCCTCCCACCATTGTGGGTGAGTCCGGAAACGGCTCGACACGGTGTGGTGGCAGCCGGCACATGCTGGTCGTTATGCAACTCCCACTATCGTGGGCGAGTCCGGGAACGGCTCTGCATGATATGGCGGCGGACGACAACCCCACCTCTACCTTGGCGCCATCGCTTGCTTGTGCAGGCGAGTGTTGTAACGGCTCCACAGGTTGTCGCAGAGGCCGCCAAGACCCTGCACCCCCATCCAGGTGCGGATGATCGCTGGTGCGCGCCTCCCACTATCATGGGTGAGTCCAAACGGCTCTGTGCGGTGTGGCAGCAACATGCTCGGTGTGAGCCTCCCTTCCGTTTTGGACTAATAATCAACGGGAACACTAGCGAATATTTTAGGCAAAAGCCTAACTCAGGTTGTCTAGGCAGTGACGAGATCTCCATCTTGAAGGCGTCATTGTACAACCTCAGTTCTTGTTGTAGTCTCCAGGATCGACCCACTCCACACCTTGGCACATGGCTCACGCGAAAGCCCTACCAAGCCCCTGCGGAGCTCCTCGTCATATGCTTGCCTGACAATGATTACGTTGTGGCGTCGTTTACTTCCCTGGAGGCATCGTTGGAGAGTTCGCGTGTCCTGTTGTTTTCTCTTTCTTTTGTATATCTGTTGTTTTGCCACCGGCCCACGCCTTCTACCATCCCCAATTACTTCAATTAATTAGTAGGTGTTACCCCTCCTATTTTCATAAAACAATAGCAGGGCAACATTCACTACTCAAACGTACATCTTGAAGTAGAAATATAAATGTAATCAATGATGTTCACTAAATGTACTGGTATGGTTAGCTTTGAACTATGAGAGCGCATGCTTTCTTGATTAAGTTCAGGATACAATTGAATGCTTGATTGCAGCAAGTGTATAAGAAGACGACTGACACGATAGGCCAAATGAAAGTAAAGGGATGCTAGGGCAGAAGGACACAGAAAGAGGAAGGCCACCAGCCAAAGGGTGGAAATTTCCCCTGGATATATCAAAGACGTTGACATAAGGTAAATAGGCTTGGGAGGTTTCTGGAATTGAATTGTAACAAAGCTTCTCAAAGAAAGAAATGTGGCAGAACTCAATGCAGCAAAGCCTCAGGAATTAGGTTGTTAGTTTCCTGCTTCCAGAAGGCCCAGCCGTGGACATGTTAGACTTTGGGTGCATAATGGTGTAGCTTGTGACTGGTGAGACTGCTCTTGCGGGAGACAAAGGGACGACTGACGAGGTGTGGTCTCTGTTGTGGGGAAGCTTCATCTGCAGTCCTTCGCAGA
>DXKC01009403.1:0-16988 GCA_031170775.1 Cymbopogon citratus
CCCGCACCCGCACCCGCACGGCGCGGGCGCGGCGGCCACCGACTCCTCCTCCTCCTACTCTTGCGGCAGCAGCGCGTGCTGCCACGAAGACGATGATGCGGAGATGGACGAGGACGACGACGGGTGCAGCAGCTGCGTGGAGGGAGACGAGTGGAGCAGCTACCAAGAACAAGAAGAAGCTGCCGGCGACGAGGAGGAGGAGGGGAGGAGGAACAAGGCGAAGAGGGGGAGCGGCGCCTGGTGGGAGCAGCTGGCCGGCGGCATGACGCTCCCTCTACCACGGGCGCCGGAGGCCGCCGAGGACCCGAAGCGCGCGGCGGAGCGGCAGGAGGAGGATCGCAAGTTCTGGGAGGACTGCCTCGCCTCCGGGTACCCATGAACCCACCCACCCCACCCACCCACCACCCCCTTGACATGTTCATCGCAGTCCCATGTGCTCACCAACACAAGGTACACGACGACGGCGGCAAAGGCCAAAATCGCCGTGCCGACACACACGGATGTAGTATGTATTTTTGTTGGTTTCTACCCCGTTGGTCATCCTTGTACAGCCATTAATTTAAGATTTCACACATATTTTAGAAATTCTTGGGTTCCTGCCCTGTAACGTTGACCGATGCATGATGACGATCTGAATTCTGAAGAAACTGACGGTTTAGTTGGTGAGGTAGGATGCTTACCTTACTTTTTTTTGCTCTTAATTCAACCTTCAACCTAAACCATGAGAATTGCGACATTCATTATTCTAGAATCTAAGACATGATCATGCTCGATCTTAGTGAATGAGTGAATGGAAGAAAAAAAGCAGCTTTTTCCAAGAAAAGCAGTGGATGCCAACATCAACAGCCTCTAGAGAAAGAAAGAGTGGTGGCAGACAAGAGGAACTCGCTTTCCTGCTCGTCCAACTCCAAATTCAGCGGTGGTGTTGCCACCGAATTTTATTTGGCACACCGAGGAATACAGAATACAGACAGGGGGGCTCTGCAAGACAGCAAGAGCAAACAACCAGAAGATCTTGGTTTTCAGTTACTCGAACGCAGTCAGTTACTGCAGTCCAAGTCTCCATCAAAGATCGGTGCTGTCAGTATCAGATGATGTCTGCTCCAAAAAAAAAGTACAAAAAAAAAAAGATGGAGGTGAAATTGTAACCACTGATTAATAAGTGATTATATTACACAATGGGTTTGGTGTTGTAAAGCGACGTCGTTAAAGGAGGCAAAGCACACGAGAGGTGTGGTTTATTATATGTAAACTTTTTTTTCTGCAAGGTAATCGATCAGCTGCCCAGGCCCTTTCGGAGCTTTTCACACAAGGACAGCATACAAATGTACTGCATTGTACCACCACGAGACTTCATGGAGATTGCAAGATACAGATCAGTACTGATTGCGTATGGCATGTCCATTCTGCACCTTCAATTCCATTTCAACTTCAAATATCTCTGCTTTAGACTTGTGGCCGAAAGGAGAAAAGAAAATTTTCTTAGCGGAAAGAAAAAAAAACTCTTTAGACTTTAGATTCTAGACTAGAAGAAGATTGACCTGTGACTGAGCCAGAGAAGCTGGCCAAGTCCATTTGTTCAGTTGCTTACCCTTTTCAAATGCTAGTACTAGTACAAAGGGACATGCTAATTGCAGAGGCAAGAAAGAGTGCCCAATCTGTCCTTTCAGATGACAGTGCCCCACCAGTTGGAAATCAAGGAAGAAACCTTCACACCCACAGGACCACAGCATCAATTAAAGGGGGTTGCTGCTAATTATGTGTTTATGAATTGGCTTTTGGTGTAACCAACACTTTGGGCCATCACATCAATAGCAAGCAAAACCTAATGTTCTAGTGAATTGGCATTTGGCATAAATAAACAAGCTCCAAAAGTAGAGGCTCTCAGGGAAAGCAGCTGGAGGAGAACCATCCATAGCCATGACCTTTTCTTTTGCTTATTAGTACCAAGATAAATGGAAATGTCCCCACTACGAGTTCTAGTGCAACACAAATCTGGAACAGAATCTATTCTCAAGACAGATAAATTAAATAACTAAAAGAGCTAGTAGCATTTATTCACATGTGACGTACCACAGACGCACCGATTTTGGTTGATTAGGACAACACAAACTGCAGAAGATGCCATTTCAATGGCTTGAATCAGGTTGAAGCAGAAATACGCCAAGAAATAACTGAGTCGCCAAAGAAAATTTATGAATGAAAACCAAAATGGATGTATTATTTTCACTGACTTGATGGATGATACTTCTTATTTCCAGAGTTGAAAGAACTTCACAGGGGTAAGAATTTCCTAGCAGAAACAACATCACCCGAACGACATGGTAATGCAGTGTCGCCTTATTCTATTTACTTGTAATCGTGGTCACTTTCAGCTGTCCTTGAAATCCTTTCCTAAGCTTTACCATTCAACTGCACCTTAGATATCTTCTCTCCGCTTTCGTCGGCACCTTCCACCTTCTTTCCAGGGAAGGACCTCCCGCTACTTGTGACAAGGTCCTTAATGGTTGCTTGGATGTCCTTGTCATCCAATAGAGACTCCAACGTCACATGTACACCTGAAAATGTTAGGGACAAGTTAGATCCAAGGAAAAGAATTGCCTTTTCTGGATTAAGTTCACAACAGGAGTAGAAATCGCATGTGCAGCTTGAGGGATACCACTTTAGCTTAGAAAACTATGCCAATGGCCCACATGAAAGTGATGGTATCCTAAAAGTGTGGTATTGTTTATTCAATCATTCAAATTTGACAGGCTAGCATTGCATCATGCTCCAAATATTGAATTCACTACTACTGTGCCACCTCTTGTGATGAGCCTAGATCAAATAGTTAAGTAGACAGTAGCAACTAGCAAACACATATGCTGAACTGTCTAAGTTTCAGGCAGTGGCTACATCATGAAACTCATCTATCATCATGACTACCACACCATACAACAATTAAAACATGGCTAATGGGAGGATTTTCCTAAAAAGAAGGCAACATTTCAAGAGTAACCTTAACATAATTTTCTTATTGAAATGCCTTATTTTATAAAGAGGTGGAGAATGATGGAAATCGACTTACGGAATCTCCAATAGTGCTTTGGGTTAGTGGGGTCATTGATTGTTTCCTCTGGTGCTGGTCTTGTTGTATACTTGTCTTTCAGTGCAAGAAGGTCCTGATAAATGCCAAATCCGAAGTAGACTCATCAGCTTATTTCAGATAAGAAATCCTTTATCTATGATGTAAGTTCAAGTTTCAGACCTGAAGTGGAAATATTGCCCACATTGACGGAGCGTCAAAATGCTGCTGAACAATGAAGTGCACTACTTCCGGAGTGCAACGAGATGGGGGCTCTTCATCACTGCCAACTACATTCTTGTAGAAACGACTTCTTCTTCCTTCATCTTCTTCCCACCAAGCACGTAATGTAGAGCAATCATGACATGATGGAGCACAAACCTGAAACATCAAACATTGATCATCATCAAATCAACATAGCCTCTCTGAATCTCCATGTCATTTTCAATCATTATGAGTAATACAGTAATAATGGATGGGAACACACCGTCATATAGCTATACTGAGAAGGAATACCAAATTCCAAGTTTGGTTCACTAGGCATTCTTTGGATACGCAATCCAATCAACCCCAGTTCTTGCATAACCTGTATAGAAGTTTTCATTATTATTGTCAAGTAAAACCTAGTGGCTTAGTTAACTTTGCAGTTCTAGAGAAGGGGTCATACAGGGTGAACACAAGCAGGGATAAGGCCAAGGTCCTCTCCACATGCCAACATATCTGATGAGTTCAACAGGGCAGGCAAGGTCTTCAGGGCGTTTTGACGCCAGAGATTTTCTTGGCGAGCAAAATAATAGTCATAGTACAATCTTCTGAGGACATTTTTGCTGTAAAATGATGAGAGGATGAAATTTCATGAACACACATTCACTAGAAACACATTGCAAAGCCTAAAAGGTGGTGCACCCTAATTTTGTTTTCTTGAGAACAAGCTGTCTACTGCAGAATACCAATACACTAAATTTTGGGTAGAAGGGTGCCCAAAGAGATGTAGATAACAAAGTAAGACAGGCAAATGCCCTTCACTGTTACATTATGTTATTAATTAACATTTAGTAGACTGAACCAAATTTAATCACAAGTGGGTAGATCAAATCCCCTCAAACTTGAAATGGAGAACAGAACTATAGTTTAGAAACATTAACATTACCTATGTTCATCTAGGTCCCTAAAACTTGACGTATCTTCCAGGTTGAAACGGGGATAAAACTTTGTTGAGTCCTCTGGATCTCTGATAAGGACAATATTCTGCAGAACAGCAGTACTTAAACCAAGTCAGAAAGGAGCTGGATATCTTAGGAGAAGTCATAACACGGAGAATAAAGTGTGTCAGAAACAATGAAATTAAATCACAATGGAAGACCTAAATTACCTGTAGTAAATCGAAAAGGCCACGGCGGATACTATCTTCTTTCTCTAGCCACAGTGACTTTTCATCACTTGTTTTAATCTTTGCAATAATCTTTTTCTCTGTGTTGCAATCTTCTTTAAACTATACAAGTGAAGCAAAGAAGAAAAAACATGTGAGATCAAAGTAACTAGTAATATTTTAGAAACAAGATCGCGTTATAAGTACACACAACTGATAGTCCAAAACAGAGACATTTATATTGTCATTTGCAATTTACTCTTGAGTGGCTGATATGTTCTATGAAGAATACGACACATTGTGTTACCTCATAACACTGCTTCTGGTACTCATTTAGAAAATTGGCTGCAATGACTGTCCAAAAGGATCCAAACTTCTCCTGAGGAAACAATAATAATAATTCACGGTTGTGGCCTAAAATTTCACTGAAAAAAATATGAAACATGCACATCATTATGAACACAGCACCTCTAGAATTTCCTGACGAATGTATGGTTGGCTCATTCGATTAAAATCCCATAGACCTTCACTTAGAAGCTCCTCCTGGAAGTGAAGAACAAGTTGGATAAACTACTCCAAATGATTTCTCTGGCCCATTTTAGTTTGCTCATCAGGTACAGAAACTAACCTGACTAAGAGGAATGGAAGGTCTAAATTTCCCAACTAAACCCGTTGCAGCATGGTCTGGAAGCTCCCATATCCTAAAGAAACCCAAGATGTGGTCTATCCTGTATGCTGTGAAGTACTTTGACATCTGCAACATGCTAATAGGATAAATAAAAGGAAAAGATGACCAGTCAGACATACAACCACTGTTATGCTAAATAACCTGTGTCAGACGACCTCGCCACCACCCATAATTATCTTTTGACATCTCCTCCCAGTTATATGTAGGAAAACCCCAATTTTGTCCATTCTTATCAAAATAATCAGGGGGTGCTCCAGTAGCGGTATTCATGCGAAACAAGGTTGGGTATACCCAAGTATCGACACTATTCCTATCAACACCAATAGGTAAATCACCTTTCAGGATAACCTTTTTCTTTCTTGCATATGTTGCTGCCTCTGATAACTAAAAAAGCCAATAAATAATGTCAAAAAATATATACATGAGAGTAATACTATGAGCAGTTCAGAATGACAATACTTACTTGTATATATAGATGGTACTGAACATAGTAATGAAAACGTATAACGTCATGGTGTAAAGTACCTTCAGAAATAAGTTTATCAAGCTGAAACACATTACAGAAGGAAACCATCTTAGCAAGCTAGCGACTGAAAAGATTAAAGCACCAAATGCAGAATAACATTTTCAGTACCTTCTCCTTGGAAAACTGAGAAAATCGACCCCATTGGCTGTGGTCAGATGTCTCGAAAAAGTCACGCAAGAAGCAAAATGCCGCATATGGTTTCAACCATTCCTATTAGAACAGTGTGAAAGCTTATCACATACGATTAGGAATAGGAAATCAAGTACCATGATTCCACAGGATAAATGAAATGGCAGTGAATTTACCTCGTTTTCAGATAAGAACTGCTTGAAAGAACTGGAGTTTAGCACTTTGTCCTTTTCCAAATTGAATATTTTTCTAGCAATCGACAATTTTGTGGACAATGCTGCCTCGTAGTCAACGTCCTAATTTACAAATCATTTTCAAGTTAGGGAAATAACCAAACATTAGAGATTTAATCAAATAGCTGCAAGAATCAACAACAATATGCAAATGCAATAACCTTTTTATCCAATTGCTTCTTCGCCTGCTGAATTTCTTCCTGTAATAAATTTTAGATTGAGTACCAAATGAGGTGAGGAACAACTCATTCAAACATTTAGTGAAATAAAAATATCACAGCCAAGACATACAATGAATGAATATGAAACTATAACAAAGGTATACCTTAACATCTGCAGGAATTGCATCAGAAAGTGCTTGTACTCTCAGGTACAAGGGGTGCAATGCAAACACAGAGAGGGAGCTGTAATTCACACATGAGGGGGCATTGCTACTGTTTAGATAATATCCTTACTGATTTCAAGAAAACCCACCATTATGAGAAGGAAACCTTTGGTATTGAATATTAGTCATACCTGTATGGATAAGAATCCCACCACATTCCATGAACTGAAGTATCGTTGATTGGAAGGAGCTGAACAAGATGGAAGCCTGAATTGACTGCCCAGTCAACAAGAAGTTTAAGATCTAGGAATTCTCCAACGCCAAGGTCCTCGTCTGACCTGATTGAAAATACGGGTACAGCAACACCTGCACCCCTCCATGGTGCATCCTGGTAAATGCAGATGAAGTATTAGTACACAATGTTGGCTGTGTAAGATGCATACTGATTCTCTGATTCATTAGCCGAATTATGGAGTTCCATGGTTTTGTTACGTCAAGCACATGTTCATGTATACTGAATACTATTAATTGTTTATAATGCATCATAGCATGGTGAATGTTTTCTAGTTAAAATGGTCGAGAAGTTCCGAGAAAGTTCTCTTGCAATAAACCCATGCATCTTTGCAGATAACTCTATTGGATACATTACCCTGAGAGCACCATCAGATAACACAATATATCTGGATTGCTTGGGTGACGATAAATCAACATTAACCTCCCTGTTTGGACCAAGCTCCAATGAAGAGTTTCCTGCTTGACTGATTTGACAGTATTTGTATGTGGAAAAGATGTTAAGGACAATCATTTTCAGAAAAAAATCTAAGGACGTGATATTAGCCAACAGTTAAAAGGATGTTAAAAGGATGGTGCATTGAGGAAAACTGGCAAAACAATATTCATCTGTATGATACATCCAATAAAAGATTTAGGGGACAATCATTTGTAAAAGGATATTTTACAGGGAACTCAGACTTCCGGAAAGCACAGCTTGCTTTCCACAAGGAATCTCCAACATAGCTCAGCTTGAGACCATCTTGAGTTTGCCATCTTCCTAATTGAGGGTTACTTCCAGTGACGACAACCTAAAGTTCATTATCAGTGGATGTGAGGAACATCAGCAAGCAGGTATGAATTATTAAATAAGTTACTGATTAACACAACTAAAATTAAGGATAGTTTATAAAAGACAGACATATTTAAACTGTACTTACGGTAGAGCCAGATACGAGCCGAGGACAGCTAATTACGAACTGGACAACGATATCTGCTCGGGAAAGTATTATATAAGACAAAATAATTGATAACTTCATGTGGTGCTCCAAAAATAAAAATTCATTCCTTTTTTTTTCTTATTTCCCTTTTATATTTTATTATAAATACATGTAACCTGCATGTTTTCAAAAGAAAACAATCAGAAGCCTCAACCCCCAAGTATAATCTTATCTGGGAACTTCCTTATAAAAATACATAAGAGCAAACAAAATAAATCATCTGAGACAGAGAGCTCAAGACATCTAGAGTAAGAGGAACTTCATTTGATATATTTAATATGTGACGACATGAACTATATCAATTCTTTTTCAGCAATACATTCATCACAAAATCTCAGATATTTGCATATTTAATACTCTGGTCATGCTCATTCAATTGGTTTTTCATATAAATGATGATACCTTCAGGATCCAAACTTTTGTTGAGGGACACCGACTGCGATTCTTTTTTAACACCTTCAGTAGCATTGAAGATGACATCCTTGAATGCGCTTCTAAAGAATAGAGCTTCAGAAGCATCCTGAATGCAAACAAGACGATCAGTAAACATAGTACAGAACAAAGAAACTTGTTTGGCATGAACCTGACAAACAGCAATGCCCCATAACCACCCTTCTAATATAGCAAGGAAAGCCAGCAACAGATAGATACAACATCTTATCCAAAAGAAAACGATAGATACAGCCCATTCAGCTATTGCTGGTACTTCACGTCTTCACTGCTTACTGTAGAGACATAAACATACATTAGTGATAAAAATGATCAGTACCTGCCACCAGTCGCGGATTTCAATTACATCTCCTTCCTTAACTCCCTCCGGCAGGACTAGTTTCCTCTTCTCTCCAGCCTCCCATCTCAAAACATTCTTGCTGTCATCCACCACATAGTATTTGTACTCACTGGTGAAGCCAGCAACAACAGACACGCTCCCACACCAGATTAGCTCACTATCCTGATGGACAGGACTCAGAGACATTCCTTGCTTGACATTCCACGACCCGAGTGGTGGTTCCGACCCGGCAATCACAAGACTCTGCCCCCATTGTGTGTAATACGGCAATTTGAACAGCAAAGTCACCGTATTCAGAGATTTCTTTCCCGAGGTTGTCCCCGAGTTCGCCATGTCCTTCAAATCAAACATAAGAAGAGAGAATTCATGAAGCTGAATGTGTTGATGTACACTTGCAAAAGATGCAAGGCTTGCACAACTGAAGTCTGAAGAACGAATCCCATAGCTTCAACTACAAACTACAATGGGCTCACAACAATTCTTGCCCCCAAAGATCAATCCAAGTTCCATGAAATTAGTGGTTCCATTCCCCCAAAGATCCCACACCTATGTTCTCTTGTACCCGCCAACTTTTTTCCATTTCTTCAGCAATTTAAACAAGGCCGCGCAAGATTCAGGAATCGGATTCCTTTGAAAAAGCTGGGTTCACCCAGATTCGTGGAACCAAGAGTTTGCCCACATGCCTATGCCACTACGCCATCCCACGCTGCTATTGCCATGGCCAAGGTGATCCACTACTCATCCAGAATGAGTAGCCACGGGAGCGGAGCGGAACCCGTGGAAACAGATCAAGCACAACCAACAAGAAGAAGAAAACAGAGAAGGGCGCTGACGGTACGTACCTCCACACGGCACGACCGGCGGCAATGGCGACAAACGGCCAGGGAATCAGCGACGGGGGAAGATAAAGATACAGAACAGAGCAGAAGAGAGCGAGAGAGCGGCAAGGGCTCTTCCCCCAAAAGATAGAAGGGAGGCGTGTGTGGAGTGGAGGCGAAGGCGACGTCTACGACGGTGGGAGAGCCTGGGAAAGCGTCACCTGCATCCCATCCGCAGTGACAGCATAAAAAAGGAGCCTTTTTCTTCCCCTCCTCTCCTCCCTTGGTGGATCCGGCTCCTAATTTTGAGACGGCGAAGAATAGCAAAGGCAATCTGCTCGGGTCGTCCGGTTGTGTGGCTGGGATCGGCGGTGAGCCGGTGACGGTGACACCGCGCGACACGTGAGGTGAGGACGACGCGCGCGTCGGATCCGCCACTGCCCGTCTTGTCAGCCTCTCCCCAACTCCGCGCCGCATGCTGCCGCCTGACGTGGAGTAGATTAGAGATGGCACGAACGCTGAGTCTGCTGCTGCAAACTTGCTCATCTCGCCATGAAAGGGGAGATTTTTTTTTTCTCCGGACTTGTTTAGTTTCTAGAAAGTTCTTTTAAATTCACTATTCTCTATCACATCAAAATGTTGGTAAATACATGGAGTACTAAATATAGATAAAATCAAAAACTAATTGCACAGTTTTATTGTACTTTGCGAGACGAATATTTTAAACCTAATTAGTTAAAGTTTAGATAATTTTTACCAAATACAAACAAAACGCTACCGTGCGCTACAGTGACGCTCTAAACTTTAGGTGTCCAAAGTTTGGACGAACTAAACAAGGCCGCGTCGCCTTTTGGGGTTGAGGGTCCCCTGGCTGAATATCTGGATCTGTTCAGTTTTGTCGCGTTGAGAAGCTCGGTTATTCATCAGGGCCTTGTTCTCTTATATCTTGTTCTTTTTTGCTAGAAATTTTAATCCCTCTCCATCACATCACCATCACATCAATCTTTAGCCATATGTATAGAGTATTAAATATAGATAAAAAATAACTACTTATACAGCTTGGTTATAAATCACGAGACGAATCTTTTAAACCTAGTTAGTCCATAATTAAACAATATTTATCAAATACAAATAAAAATACTACAGAAGTTCGAATTATAACTTTCTCCATAGAGAGAACAATGCCCAGGGAAGAGAGTGACAGCGAAGGATGGCACCCGGAAGATCAGGGAAGCAAATCTGGATCTGTCACTTGCTCATCACTAGCTGAGCTGAAGCTCGTGCGGCACCTGCACTGCTAGTTAATTAAAGTGCGAGCAGAGGAGGAACCCTGTCTGGATTTGCAGGTGGGTGAGATTTGCAGATTAGTCAGTGCGTTTTTGCCATAAACGGCAAAGATAAGAGACTGAGGCATGCAGATCCAGGAAATTAGTTAATTAGCCAGATTGAGTACTGAAGAACATTGACAGTTCTTGCAGCAGCGCAACGACAAGTACGCCCACATCCATCTCTTCTAAAAATAACTTAGTGCGTAGTTTTTGCCGCAAACTGCAAAAGATGAGAGATGATGGAGCATGCAGATTCCCGAAAGGAGGATTAGCTAGTTAATTAGTAGTCCAACTAAAGAATGCTGTCGGAGGTGTACGTCGACACTTCTTGCAGCAGCACAATATCAAGTGCCATCTGTTTATAAAAAGTCCCCGAGATCTGAGAGCGTGCAGTGTCATCAAGGCATTCACAATGCAGACTCTATGATAGAGTCTAAATCTATTTATTACCTCGAACACTGTGGACTTAGAGTTAAATAAGACTTGGAGTCTCATTTTCTCTCTCTCTTCAATAAATCTAGTGCCATATCAGAAAAATATCATAAATACAAAGATAATAAATAGTCTTGAACTCTATGATAGAGTCTTGCATTGGGACTGACCTCAGCACCGCTGAGCCTCCCCTGTCGTCGAGTTTTGACACACTTCTTTTTTTTTTGACACCTCTCGTCTGGATACAATTGTAGCATCTATTCGTATACAACGCACACCGACACCACACATGCACACCTCACTCACACACCTACAACTATATTCAGATCCGAAGACGCGTCCCTGAAGAAATCACCGAAAACTCCGTAGACGACGGGCACGTCGCAATCTCTTTGTAGTTCCACGCGTCAAAAGGATGCACCAGGAATTTATTTGGGGGAAAACCCCGGTGAGCACGCGCGCCGAGCGGGGCTCGAACGCGGGTGGGCATCGTCGCACACTGCGAACTTTGCCAACTGCGCTACACGCGGTCCTCGAGTTTTGACACACTTCATCTGGGTGACTTCTTTGTAATATGTTAAAATCTCTTAGAATCCTAGGGGTTTAAGAATTCGGATATAAACACAAAGTCACACAGGCCACAGTATCGTGCATGTTGGAATATAAGTGAATTGTCCACCTTTTTTCATCAACTTAAGCTTTTGGATTGAATTGGTTGATACATGCAACTCAATAGTGCAAACAAAATAAACATGCATCTCATTGGCCCGGCTAGAGCGTTCACGGCCAATCAATCACGCCTGTATGCGAGGCCCTGCTAGAGCTCGATCTCATCTCATCTCATGGGTCGTCATGGCATGGCAGGGATCTTCTCTAGACTTGTGCAACGACGTGCCAAATGGTGGTAGGAATCTTATAGCGGTGATGGGCACTAGATTCAGAAGACCTGGCTCGCCCCATACATAGGTCTTGTTTACATCATCCTAAATTCCAATTTTTTCATTCTTTCTTCATTATATTAATTTTTAGCCGTTTGTATGGAGCATTAAATGTAGATAAAAAAGTAACTAACTACACGGTTTAGTTGGAAATTATGAGATCAATCTTTTGAGCCTAGTTGGTCTACGATTGAACAATATTTGCCAAATAAGACGAAAGTGGCATAGACGGAGCTTAGTGGAGGCCAGACTGGGCTCCGGCCCCCCTTGCCATGTGAAGTTTTTAATACATGCATGTTATTTGACCAATGCATATGTATATCACCATACATGGAATGATTAAATTACACAACTCTCTCTTCTATATTAGTTGCATATTTCTAGTCTTAGCAATTCTAAATTTTTTTAATGCACATTGACTGTATGTTTATGTAAATCGCCCCCCCTTGGTTCTGTTTCAAGCTCCGCCACTGGAAAGTGGTACCATTCATCAGATTCGAATTTTTTGCAATTGCCATGGTACGTATATACGTACCTTGAACAATCTCGCTCGGAGATCAGAATAGGCCAAACCAGTGAGTCAGTCTTCCAAAATCGGTCCACACCTCCGACCCACCTGCTGGCCTGTTGGCTGCCTACGTGGCATCTTGCCGTACGTACGTGTAGCGTCCCTTTCCCTTGCCGACGGCGACGTATGACCGCCGCCGTCGTCGCGGAATGACACGGCCGCAGGCAACGTCGGCCGGCCATCACTTCATACTCATATAATCATGGCAAAATTTTCACCAAACAACAGTTTTTCGATAGCACTTGTCATGTTTTGTTTCAATATCACGCCTTAAAGTTTGGCCTGCTAGCCTGGCCCAACGGCAGTTTTTCTTGTTTTTTTCTTCCTTTTTCTAGAGTTCGTGCAGTGTACTCCACTTTGGCCCACTAGCCTGGCCCAACTAGTCCGTGCAGGCCGGGAGTGATGCGGCGGGAGCAGCGCCACCGCCAGAAGAGCTTTCTCCCGCTAGACATGGTGCTGGAGATCGCGGCGCGCTCAGACCCGGTGACGCTGGTCCGGTGCGCCGCCACATGCCGCGCCGCGCGCCGCTGCGTGGCGAACGACCAGTCCTTCCACCGGCGCCTCCGGCTCCGTCACGCCGGCGACGGCCGCTTCGTCCCCTCCCTCCTGCGCGGGCACTTGGTGATGCTCCAAAGGTACCACGGCAGCTTGCTCTTGCTCACCGGGGTCGAGATGCACCTGGTGGATGTCACCGGGCCGGACACCGCCGGAGCGACGGCGAGGCTGCTCTCTGCCGCCGAGGGCTTCCCTCCTAACCCTGACGGCAGTTTCATCATGTCGCACTATCCCCTGGCGTGGCGCGACGGCGTTTTCCTTGTCCGCACGACGGACCATCTCCGCCGCTCCGACGAGCTCCGCGTGTGCGACCCGGCCACCGGCCGCAGCCAGACGCTCCCTCCCGACCCAACGTTCCCTGGAGATGCAGAGAAGAAGAAGTCATGGCAACCACAGCGATGGCAACCGTATGCCTTGCTCGGCTCCGGTGGCGGCGGCATCCGGGCGTTCCAAGTGCTCAAGACGAACCTTGTCATGTCCGGCGAGCACCACGGCCGCTACCTGGAGACCCGGACCTTCTCATCGGAAAGGGGCACCTGGGGCACGTACACCAAGATCTGGTCTGCGCACTTGCATGGCAGCTCGTTGTTACGAGGAGGACGGCCGCTGGTCGTCGGCGGCGCGGTGCACTGGCTTTGCCTCACCGACGCCGCGAGCTACGTCCTCAGGCTAGACACCAGCACGACGCCGGAACGGTTCATCGTGATGACGCTCCCGGCGAGCTTTCCTCGTCCCAATCATAACGTGTACGGGACAGATTACCTCCTGGCAACGGCAACGGCGGGCGGGAGCTTGATGGTGCTCGTCACCGACAGCGAGAAGATCTCCGCCTGGGTGCAGACGGCGGCGACGAAGCCGACGACGGCGGCCCAGTGGAGGCCAGAGGTGGTGGTGGAGTACAAGGCGTTGCTGCGGTTCATGAACATTGCCTGCAGGTCGGGGACTTCCTCTGCTGTCCGGCTGCTCTGGTTCGCCGAGAGGAGTGGCTTCGTGCTCGTCCACGCTTTGTTTTTCATATGGCTACTACTTCTGGCTGGACCTCCGATCCAAGAAAATAGTGCGATGGTTCTCCGATGCTCGTCTCACCGCATCTCCTGGCACCGTATTTGTTCCATACGAGATGGATCTATCATCTTGGGTTCCAACGTTTACTGGTTCATTTTGATTACTACGTCTTTGTGTCCATGTCTGAATCCTGGTTTCATCAATTATATCATGTACAATTTCTTTATTAAGGTATAAGAGCACTCACGGTGCAAAAACTATTAGTAGTTTCGTCTTTGACGTTTGAAAACCATGCCCCTCTCTCAATCCCACTTCCCAAGCGACAAATGCTGTGAGACAGAGGGAGTATATACTCTGGGACTTCGTATTAAGAAACTATCTTCCACGATGCAACGTTTTTATTCCGGAGTCTTCGCAATCAACGTTTTCGTACTTCACTTCTACCTAAGCTTGCTTCAGTTCTAGCTAAGCTTGCGCTCTTTCAGCTCTAGTGTTCATCGTTTACGACTTTGTGTCCATGTCTGAATCCTAGTTTCGTATATGTTCAATAAAAGACTCATGTGCCTGCCACTATTTTCCAAAATTGTTTCTAGGGCATCTTCACTGATGACTTATGAGCACCCTAAACATATCAATTCATATTTTAACAAAAGAGAGAAAAAAATTATCTAGTTAAAGTTAGTCTCATAAACACACTTCAAAATTATGTGAGATAGGCACGCGGAGCTATTCATATGTTAAGCCACCTACTAATAGTTAATACTCTTGGAGAAATTGTTTCAGAGCTAGGTAACTATCTCTCATATTGTTGATATTCCCTTGGCTATTCATATGCATAAAGAAAGGAAAACCTCGGTTGCATTGTTTATAAACCCCGTTTGACATAGCTTCTCACACAGCTTCGTGAGCTATTTGAAGATGTTCCACGCTAAACATGAATTTATTTTTCAAACATCACATGTGAAGTTTTTTAAAACCTGCTCTCATAGTGGACCGGTGTAGGTGAAATTGAAAATAGCTACTCCTCTCAGCTCCAACTTGCTTTGGTGAGCCCTTATGTGTGAGATTTGTCAGAGTATGTGTGTTAAGGAGCTTCGTATGTATAGCTATTTTGCTAAATAGATTCAAAGAACAACTTTAATAACACCTTGCGCGTTTGATTCAGAGTATGGTGTGACGCCTTTGCAGCTTTGAACTTGACGAATGTGCACAAATGACAATCTGATTTGAGTTTGATCGAGTGACGCAGCAAATTAGAGCATAAAAATCGTTTGCCAAATATTATGTTTTGGTAAGTTGCTAAAAGATATGACAAATAAAATATTATGTCACCTCCAATAGGTTGCTAATCTGACTTGCCAAATTATAAGAAACAGGCCCACATCTTAACTAAACCCAACTGCTCATCGGTCCTTCCTCTCACTGCGCCGCCGCGCGTCTTCTCTGCATCGCCGTGAGTGGCGTTTGATTCCCAGGTCCACAAATCATCACGCCGATCAATTAACAGGCTAGGCTAGCAAAAGCAAGCTGTGCGCATCGATCTGGCACCAGATGGCGTCGGAGAAGAGCAAGATCCTGGTGGTCGGCGGCACGGGGTACCTGGGCGCGCACGTCGTGCTGGCGAGCGCACGGCTGGCCACCCCACCGTGGCGCCAGACGCCATCAAGGAGGCCGGCAACGTCAAGCTCTGCTAGGCTGTCCTTCGCCGCCCTGGCGAGCACGACCGGTTATCGACATCATCATCTCGGAGATCGCGGCGCGCTCGGACCAGGCCACCTTCGTGCGGTGCGCGGCCACGTGCAGGGACGCGCGCCGCCGCATCGTCAAGGACCCCAGCCTCCTCGGCCGTCTCCGTCTCCGCGACACCGACCGGTTCGTTCTCCCTCTCCTGCACGGCCACCTGGCCGGGATCAGGACCTACACCGGTGGGGTGAAGACCAACATCTACATGGTGGATACCACCGTCGCGGCGGACACCACCCGCCTCGTCAAGGCCGACGACATGCTGGGGAACACGGTGCCCCTGGACTCGCGCGGCGGCCTCGTCCTTGTTCAATATAGCACGGATCAGTTGTCCGTGTGCAACCTGGCTACTCGTAGCCGACTGGCGCTCCCGCTAGAACCGGCGTTCCCGGATGAAGGCCCACAATATGTTCTGCTCGTCGGTGGCAGCAACGGCGAGGGTGCCGGAGCCAGTGCCGCCGGCGCTGTCGGCCAGCCTTTCCAAGTGCTCAAGGTGAAGCTAGTACTGTCAAATTACCGTACTTATCGTCGCCTGCTGATGTGCACCTTCTCGTCGGAGCATGGCTCGTGGTCACCGCTCACGGAGATCCTCATTCCTAACTTACACGGGACCGATAACCGGTCGTCACGGCCGTTGGTCGTCGGTGATGTCATTCACTGGTTGTGCCTGAGCAGTAGCAGGAGCTACGTGCTCATGCTCCACGTGAGAGCGGCACGGGTGAACCTGACGTCTCTCCCGACGAGCTTCCCCCGCGATGGCAAGAACCAACCATACGACGAGAGACGCTGCTACCTCTTGGCGATGGCTTCTGCGGGCGGGAACCCAGACCGAAAATGCCACTGTTACGAGCGACTGTTGAATCTATTTTAAAAGTCTAGTTATTCGCACTTAGAAGCTTCGAAATTTTTTGAAATTTTACACACCAATAATACATCACTAGAAGAGCATTGTACCAAAATTTGAGATTCAAAACACTTTTGTAAAAATGCATATGAAAAAAACAAATTTCAGCCACTAGAGGACAAAATTCAGGATGGGTGAAATTTGTTCTTTTCATATAAATTTTTACAAAAGTTGTTTGCATCTCAAATTTTGGTACAATGCTTATCTAGTGATGTATTATTGATGCGTAAAGTTTCAAATTTTTTTGAAGCTTCTAAATGCGAATACCGTAAGCTCAGCGGCCGCTTGTACTTGCGGCAATG
>DXKC01009409.1:0-10118 GCA_031170775.1 Cymbopogon citratus
GGGAGTTCAATGAACTGTTTAAGGAACCAACGGGACTACCACATGAGCGTAGGTATGATCACAAGATTCACCTGAAGGACCCATCAACCCGACAACAGTCCGCTCCTACTACAACCCACAACTCCAGAAGGATGAGCTGGAACAACAATGTGAAGCAATGCTGGCACAAGGCATCATTCGGTATAGCACGTCTCCATTCTCGTCCCCAGTACTCTTAGTCAAAAAAACACAACGATTCATGGAGGTTCTGCGTGGAGTCGTGGACTATCGCGCCCTCAATGACAACACACTGAAAGATAAGTTTCTCATCCCGGTTATTGATGAGCTCCTTGATGAGTTAAAAGGCACCAAGTACTTCACCAAACTTGATCTTCGCTCAGGCTACCACCAGGTACGCATGCACCCTGATGATATCGAGAAAACAGCCTTCAGGACACATCATGGCCATTTTAAATTCCTGGTACTGCCATTTGGACTCTGCAACGCACCAGCAACATTTCAGACCCTCATGAATGACATTCCCAGCCGCTACCTCCAGAAATTTGTAATGGTATTCTTCGATGATATATTGATCTACGGCCAGACAAGGAGGACCACCGACAGCACATCAGGCAAGTATTTGCACTATTACAAGCAAACTCAGTATCACTTAAGCAGTCCAAATGCTCCTTTGCCCAATCTTTGGTGGGATACTTGGGTCACGTCATATCCGATAAGGGAGTCAACGTGGATCCTGAGAAAATACAAGTAGTTACATCATGGCCCCAGCCACGCACGGTACGACGGCTTAAGGGATTCCTTAGCCTCGCGGGGTATTACCATAAGTTTACAAGAGTTATGGAGCCATTGCCAAACCCCTTACTAATCTACTAAAGAAGGATAGTTTCCACTGGTCAGCCTTGGCAACAACAGCCTTCCAACAACTCAAACTGGTACTCTCTATAGCACCAGTCCTCCAGTTACCCGACTTCAACGACTCGTTCGTTGTTGAGTGCGATGCGTCATCCATGGGATTTGGAGCTACTTCACCAAGGATGGGGACCAATAGCATACTTCAGTAAAATGATCGCAACCCGCCATGCTAAATTAACAGCATACGAACGCAAACTCATTGGCTTGTACAGGCATTCAAACATTGGAGACCATACCTGTAGGGTCGCCCCTTCATTGTCAAATCAGACCACTACAACCTGAAATACATTCTGGATCAACACCTTTCAACAATACCAACCAATGGGTGAGTAAGCTACTAGGCTTTGATTTCTCGATTGAATACAAACCAGGCGACAAAATATAGGAGTTAAATACACTGGCGGCCCTTGAACTTATGGTGCTGTGTCACTTAGATCCATGAACTCTCAAACTTGAAATCTAGCCCCTTGAACTTGTAATATTGTTCACCGCATGTCCATAACCCCTTATATGACATCTGACTAGGATAACTAGAATCCCTCTATTTATTCTTTTGTTTGTTAGTGAGTGAAGCAATCCATAGGTCGATTTAAAGCCCCCGCCTTTCGCCCATAAAATGGATTCACTCTTATGAAGCAACAAGAAAGAGGGGAGAGGATCTAGTATTTTATTCCATGAAGGAAGTATCCTGCAAATCGTTGATTTAGTTTAGAGTAATAAACTAATAAAACCTTAATCAAAACTACTCAACTAGCCTAAAAATCAAAACCACCCTTCCATGGGAGGGTATAGATTTTTTATTTTTACAAAATTTCTGTAAGTTCAATTGCAAAACCGACCTTGTCATACTGATCTCCTACCTCCGGTCATCCTTGCTGAGGTTGTTGGGAAATGGCAGCTCGCTTGTCCCATCCTGCTGGAGGCTTAACTAGATACCTATGACCTGCAGGTGGCCGGCGAGGCTCAGACAATTTGTTCTGGATCTCTCTCAGCATGGAGCTAGCCCAACCCAACTACGTCCAGGCCCTCGTTGCGCGCAGCGGTAAGCTACTGGCATTACACCACACCGTGCGATGCGACGCTGGACTGCTGGAGTCGAACGAGTGCGGTGACAGCCAGGGAAAGGATGCCTCGTGGTAGAAGATAATAATGTTAGGGTGTTTTTTTTTGCAAAAAGCTATCCTAGTCAGCATGTCTTAAGGAGTTATGGACCTGTGGTGCACGACTTTACAAGTTCAGGGGGTCTATATTTCGAGTTTGAGAGTTCGTAGACCTAAGTGGCACATCATCACAAGTTCAAGGACCGGTAGTATATTTAACTCAAATATAGTGGCTAATGCCCTCTCATGATTAGACGCAACCGAACCATCAATCTTGGCAATGTCCGAGATCACATTCCCCATCTTTGACAAGATTCATACTGAAATTGAAATGAATGAGGAGGCCAAAAAACTGTTGCAACAGTATTAGGAAGGTAATCTGTCACCCAAGTGGACATTCAGCAACGGATTACTCCTATACAAGAACAGAGTACATATTCTGGAAACATGCTCCATCTGGCACTAGGCACTAGAGGCCACCCACAACTCCACCCACGAGGGTTATGAGAAAACACAGCTACAGTTCAGACTATCATTTCACACAGAGAAAGCCAAGGATAAGGTCCGTCAGTTCGTGAGCGAATGCCGCACTTGCCAATGAAATAAGACAGAGCACTTACACTGTGCAGGGCTACTTCAACCGCTACCAGTTCCGGCGCAAATCTGGGAAGACATCTCCATGGACTTCGTTGAAGCGCTACCTAAGTTGGGAGGTAAATCAGTCATACTAACTGTTGTCGATCGCCTATCCAAGTATGCACACTTCATACCACTGGCACATCCATACTCCGCAACAATAGTGGCCCAGAAATTCTTCTCGAAAATCGTCAGACTCCATGGAATCCCTAGTTCAATTGTCAGCGACAGGGATATTGTCTTCACAAGTAAATTCTGGTAGGAATTATTTACACTGTCCGGGATTAAACTAGAGATGAGCTCAGCATATCACCCTTAGTCCGATGGACAGTCAAAAATCGTCAGCAAGTTAATTGTCATGTATCTCTGCTGCCTGACAGGTGAGAATCCCGAAGAATGGATCCAATGGCTTTCTTAGGCAGAATATTGCTACAACACTTCCTTCATGCAATCAATTGGGACGACACCATTCAAATTAGTCTATGGACGTGACCCACCAGCAATGAGGACCTACAATCTAGGTGATGCCTCAACACCAGCGGTTGATAAGCTATTAGCGGAGAGGGACTTGTTTCTCGAGACAACCAAAACTCGTCTACTACAGTCCCAGTACTACTACAAGAAACACTACAACAACAAACATACAGATTGATCATTTGAGATTGGCAACTGGGTTTACCTCAGATTGATGACCCGTACAACGCTTGGCATTACCGAGCTACAGAAGGGAAAGCTAGCTCCAAAATTCTTCGGTCCCTTCCAGATAAGTGAACGCTTGGGATCCATGGCTTACTCCCTAGCTTTGCCTAAGGAAGCCAGAATCAACAATGCATTCCACATCAATATGTTGAAACCACATAAGGGGCCACCACCAGATAAAATGGCAGACCTACCACAAATGGACAATGTCATTCCCCTTCCAAATCTAGAGGCAGTACAGGAGGCACGATCAGTTGGAGGCAAAACGGAACTTCTAGTCAAATGGACTGGCCGCTTGGAGGATGAAACGACATAGGAGGACCTACACCTCTTCAAACAGTTCTTTCCCAAGTTCCAGCTTGAGGACAAGCTGATTCTCCACGCGGGGAGAGATGTCATGTTCGCCAAGCACCCTCATGGACGCTCGTGTAAAGTGGCCTCGGGTTAGTAAGTTAGAAGGGCAACAGGTCAATGAAGAAGGCAAGCAAGTTTAGGGTTAAATCCTTTATCTCTTCTCCCCTCCTCTCTCCCAACACCGCCGCCCCTCTCCCTGACGCACTGCCGCCACCTGCGCCACGCCTCCCATGCGCCACCCATCGTCGACGTCTTTGCCAACCACGAACCCGCCGCCGACCTCGTCATCCGCCGCCGATTCGTCCCCTACGGTTCCTCATCCTCGGTCGATTCAGATCGAGGGGAACGAGACTGTGACAGTACCAATCAGGTGTAAATCCAAGCTAATTGTATGGAGGTTGTTGATACAATGCTTGGTGGAGGTTTCTCGGCTACGCCATCAGCATCAATCTATGATGGAATTTGTCTACTTTGGGAAGATTTTGCCGCAATATCTATTAGCCATTCTAATAGAGAGTGTAATTGTGTAGCTCATGAGTTGGCTAGGTAGCAATGTTAGTCAAAAGCTCTCATGTTTGGACAGATGACCCCCTTCATCTATTTGTCATCTACTTGTAAACGATGTAACTATTTTCTCAAAATAATAAAAGCTTGTCGAAGGGCTTAAGCAAAAACAAACTCTTTGAGAAGTTTTAGATGCGGAGCTCAACCAAAGCTTCAGCTAACAAAAAAGAAAGGCACGGTGCGATTTGCTTATTTGTTGCGCCTTTTTTGAATGGACCTGTTACGTTTCAAACACTAGCTGTTACGTTCAAACACTAAAGCGTCGGACGCGCCAGATGCCCATCCGTTGGATGCGGCTCTGAGCTCCGGACGCTTTACAGAGAGCTCCGCAAAACCTCGTGGGACAGAGAGCAGCCGGACTTCAGTCAAAAACACATGCCACAACACGCTCCGGGCGGATGCGTCCGACGCCATACGCCAGACGCTCTAAAACAGTGAGAGCGTCAGTTTAGTTAAGCACAGCACGAGCCTCAGCAACAACACACGCCGGACGCACCACCCGGCGTCCGACTCTATGAAAATCAGCATTTTCGAGCCAACGTCGACGCAACCTTCGCCACCTTTGTAAATATGCTAACACCACCAGCGTACATCCATGTGCTTGTATGTTAGCATTTTCACAATCATTTTCAAAGAATTTTTCGATTAGCACACTATATCCTAATGCATCAACATGTTAGAAAAGCAACATGAATTAAGATTTCCCCTCTTAATAGTACAGCTATCGATCCTAAACCACTCACACCCTCTATGGTGTCTTGAGTGCAAAACAAAATGGCCCTATAGCTTTATACCTTTGTATTGAGCCCATTTTGCTTTTCCAATTCCATCAACCACCAAATCTTGAGCACTTGATCATCTTTTGGATCAACACCATCCATCCATCATGATCACCAAAAGCTCCTCACTTGGCTAGGATCATCTTCTCTAAATCACCCACTTAGATCAAATGTTAGTCCTAGGGTTTCATCAATTAGCCAAAATGAAACTATAGGGACTTTGATAAGTGCCGATATGGATCGGCACGAGGGAGGCCTGATCTTCACTACAGTAGGTTCAAGAACAAGGATAACTTGCTGCGAATAGCGGGGGATAACTAGCTTTATACCTGACAAAGGTTGGATGCGACCAAGCGATGGGGAGAGAGACACCGAAACCGCGAAGACTTCGACTCGATCTCCGAACGACCGTAGAACCACAATCCAGAACTAATCCACAAAATATGGCGCAGCCGAACGGAAGCCGTAGAGCACGAAGCAGGGGACCTCAGAGAGATCACTTCACAAGTCCAAGAAGAACAAGGAAGAACAAGGGTCTGAGTAAGAACACTCAGCAGCGCGGCTGCGATAACACATGGTTTATCAATTCACCAAAAGGTCCCACTTAGAGGCAGGGGATGTATATACTAGGAACAACCCTCCTAGTTGGGTATGAAATGGACTTAGGATTTCTGAAATTAGAGGAGGTGAAAGGCCTCCATGAGAAGGAAACCTGCGGTGTCTCGCGCGACTGTTTCCCATCAGCGCAGTCTTCAGTAATGTAGCCATAACTCCATCATGGGAAGTCAAAACGACGAGCCTCTTGTTGGGTTAGAAAATAGACTTGACATAGAGTCCAACCATGTATATCATGCGCCATAAAACTTTGGAGGATGGTATAGTATTGAATAGGAAGTTGTACCAATATCCAGTCCTGAGAAGACTGTTGATCTTCTGAGCAGTCTTCACTAATATGATCATAACTCTTTAATGCAAGGTCCAAATGATATGGCATTAGTTGCATTCGAAGGATAACTTGACAAGGTTTCCAACAAGTCCTCATGGACCTCCAAAGCTTCAGAGAATCAAGATTTGTGATTGTTTCTTTGAGCTGCCTTATGCTATCAGCCATATGGTGTGTTGGTTCAACTTGTGTGTAAACCATCTCCTCTTCTTCAGTCCAGCAGCAGCTCCTTATTGTGTAAACCTTATCAAAACATAAGTAGAGCATTTTGGGTAGTATAACATTCTCAAATATTTTAATGTTAAGATGTAATCCAAAGAGAAAAGCATGCACCTCTTGTCAGAGTAGCTTTGTAAAGAGTTCTTTATTCACTTATGTGGATGTATCCAATGCTTGGCTCAACATAGCCGGTCTTGCACTTGGTGCTTCATGTTTAACTTGAGTTAATGGTGGCATGTGCACATCATCCTCGCCCTCTTGAAAAGGAGTCATCCTCGACTCTAACTGTAGTGGCTCAAAGAATTGTGCCATGCCATCAACTTGCAGTGTTGTGATAACATCACGGTCTTCTTCTTCCATTACAGCATGGTGTTTGAATCTATAATCATACAAACCAAGTAGTAGCCTTGAAGGTATAAATCTAAATAATTTGGAATTAAGTTTAGCTTTCACCTTGAATGGATGCCGAGAACATATAGTGAATGTTGATCGTCTTGGCATGGTCTCATCATCCTCCCTCCCTTTAAGAAAAGTCATCCACGACTTTTGATTACCTAAAAACAGCCTAGACAAAATAGAGGGTGGATGCAGAGGACAATTCCAATAATTTGTTATTTGATTTTGTACATTTGTTCCATTATAATTCATATTCACATTATTTGCTTTTCCAAGTAAGAAATATTCTCTTAACTTTGGTGAATGTGCAAATAGTTTTGAAGATGGGAGCACAAAAATTTCTTGCAAGCCAATCATTTGATTCATGTTATCATTTTTCATCCTTACAATATCACGTATATCAAAAGATAAGGATGACACATTCTTGACATTCATATTGCACGGGTGAGAGAAGTAGCTATCAAACTTAATGGTTTCAAATGAGCATGAAAAGTTTTTGGTTGAATTAATGGAACATGTTTGCACAAGGTTTCTTTTGGTTGGTAAAATATATGAACAAGAAGAGGCCATTTTTGGTTCTGTAAAGTCACTAAACAATTTTTTCATCTCAAATTCAGAAAAATATGGCTCACAAGAATCATTGCAAAGTCTATCTATGTCCAAATCAGCAAGCTTATCACAAGTTATGCAAATAGCACAAACATTAAAATTACTTGCATCATGATGTCCAATAAAATTGAATGTAAACTTACAACTATAGGGAGTATTTAAGGATTTCAAAGATGATATCTTAAAAACATTCTCAAGTATATTGTTGATTTCAACACATTTATTAAACATGACATAGCAAACATATTCAGTAAGAAATATTTTTCCAAAAGAATCATCATGAGTATACATTTTCACATTTTCTAATTTATTTGCATTCAGAGTATGAGATATATAAGTGCAAAGCATCATGTATATGAACCATATCAAAGCATAGAAAAGATCATGTATGACTGAACATTTATCATCTTGCAAAATTTCAGCACACGTATGAACTTGTGAATCACCCAAATCAACATAAGTAATTGGTGTAGGATTAATTACATATGTTTCATCACAATTGTTCACAATTTTATTTTGCAAATCCAAATCTGAATTATTTTCATTACCTTCACTTGGTGGTAGTACAAGTGTCATGGTTGACTCTTCTAAAATCTTACCACTTTTCATGTCATGGTTAATGTTTTGGGAAGAACACAAGTGGTTTGGATGGATGGCTACCTTCTCACTTCTCTCACCAAGTATGGAGTTGTCATGAGCAGCCATCTCTTCTTTATTCTCATTGCAAACCTGCATATTTGGAAAAACAACACTAAAAGTAGAGATGAGAGTGTTAGTTTTAAAAATATCCTCACATGACTTGCATTCTAACTCTTTATTTTCCAGTGGTGTATCTCCCACACTCTCATTTTTAATACTCTTAAGGTCACACAACTCACTTTTGTTTTTACGCTCTCTCAACTTGGCTATGTAGTTCTCATTCTTACAAGGGTTTTGATGCACAATGAGTTCAATGTCTTGCAGAGGAACATATATATATGTGTCATACTTCACCATATTCTCTTGTGGCATTGGAGTAGCAATTGTTGCAGCAGAACCAAGAACTAAAGCCCCCTCAAATGCTATTGAACTTGCATCACTTGAAGTGGAATCATTTGGATTATCATTGCCAATCTTAACTTTATGTTGCATGCTTGACAATGAAATTTCAGCATCACAATCCATGGCCAACACTTGATCATCCTCATCGAATATTGGGGGCTGATCACAATTCACAACTTCATTTTCTTCAAGAGCCTGCATCACACAAGGAACAAGACTAGAAGAAGGTATTTTTGTGTTAGTAGTAAATAATTCCTCACATGATTTATCTTCTTTTCCACTCAATTTTTGTGTATTTTGTTGCTCTCCTCCTCACATATGGTGGAATCTCTCATATTTATATGTTGAACTCTCTCACTCAAGTTTGGTTGGTGGCACTCTTGCTCACATGGATTTTGCTGTCCATATGACAATCCTTGTGTCCCTTGCTGAACTTTTAGTTTAGGGGACACACAACAATCTTCATCACCAATATTCTCATGGGAGAATATGACATTGGGTGCACTCAATTGTTTTGAATCTTCCTTCCTAGACTTCAAAACTAATCTCTCTTTCCCCATTGTCTTGGTTCTTTGTGGCCGTGGGGTTTTATTTGGCTTTGGATCCACTCTCTCACTATATTTGTGGGTCGCTCGAAATGGTTTCTCACTCTCTCGCTGTTTTCTTGTGTGGTCATCCTTCAAAATCACATGAGCAGCTTCCCGATGCTGTCCTCTATGGCCAAAGAGACCACCATGAGAGTTGGTTGGGCTATGTTGTTGTCGAGCCCGACCTCGCGGTGTAGGAGGACGTTCATTGAACATCCTCTCCATGCCTTGCATCAGTGAGTTCTCAAAGTGAAGTAACTCAGTTTGTGATATCGGTGGTTCTTCGTTTGCATGATGACCACCATGAACAAGTGATTTGGATCTGATCATGTTAGCACAAAGCAAAATATAGTGGAATAGGAAATATTTGTAGAATCATGCAGCTCACCTCTTACTTACCAATGTTCTTGCTTGTTCTCAATGGACAATGAGTGTGCTACTACAGTAATTCAACAAATGCGATTGAGAGGTCGCATGGATTATGAGTCGACGTCCCAATTTCAGATTTTGGTGGAGCTATAGGTGGCTATTTTAAGGAATGCTACACGGTACTAAAACCAAGCGGTTTGATGCGCTCAAAAGGGATCACTTTTTCACCCGGCCCCGCATTGCCCTCCGGCTTGGGCGACTCGGGCGGCACCCATCACCGCTGTAGCCCGGCATTTTCCCTCCTCCCTCCCTCCTCGCCACCGCCAGAGGGCACTGCCGGGATGCCCGCGCGGCTCCCCATGAGGGCAGCAGCGGTGTCTCTTCTCCCGGGCGGTGCTTGCCTGGCCACTTGGGGCAGGATGTCTCCGGTCATCGGGGAGCTCTGGTCGTGGCTTGGGGCAGCGCCACCGCCCGGATCCGGCGGCCCATGGCCGGATTTGGTGGCCCATGGCCGGATTTGAGGGATGGTGGCTAGGCGAGCCCGCTGGTGACCTCAGGCACGGTCTCCATCGTCATTGGCTGCCGTCAGGGTTGATTTGGGCCTCCTTGGCCTTGACCTGGCTCCCCTCCCCGCCAGAGGTTCGATGAGGTCACCGGATCCGGTGGGTATCCCCCTCTGCTGGCCCCTGCGGGCTGGTTTGGGCGGTGTTGCTCGATCCTGGTGGTGGTGGCAGTGGGTTGCACTGTGGCGGCTCTGGTGGCGGTGTGGTGGTGGTGGTGGTGTGGCGGCAGTGCGGTGGCGCGGTAGGGGACGGCTGCCCTGCGGAGGGTGCGCCTTTCCACAGAGGTGGCGGTTTGGATTCTTCGGCGGCGTCATGGTGGCGCGGCCGGCCATGGCTGTGGCAGGACA
>DXKC01009446.1:0-12571 GCA_031170775.1 Cymbopogon citratus
AGATTACGGCGTATCCGGAAGGACAAAAGAGACTACTGCTGGTTGCGTCACGAATTAAAGTCGCTCCGTCCGGCAAACCAGACACAGGTCCGCATGTCTCTTTCTAGCCGCGTAAGTGTAGACAAGTACTAGCAGCGCAGCTTATAATCGAGTCTGGATTGGAACGCACCAGCAGGTTAGCAAGTGGCCAATGACGCCCTGATTGGGATTTTAATTAGATTACAGGCCAGGACATGGACAAGGATCAGTCGAATAGCCACTCACTAAAGCCTCCTGCTTAGCTTAATGCTATCTCGTCTTGCGAGATGTTCCTCCAACAGTCCAACTCTGTTGTTTTTATCTGGTCGCCCTTAGTTCCTATCTCCAGCAATAATAAGATCGAACATGCAGTATATACTAAGGACACTCCCTGATTGTGAAAGCAGATATGATTATGAGAAAGCATGAGTGGACGTCGACCAGCTGCAAGTGGTAGCGTGAGTTGGGTTAGTTGCTCCATGGTTGTTTACGTTGAGTACGACACTCCTCTCAGTTGTATGGTTTTTCTGGCTCGGTTTTTATTAAAAAAACTAAGCTGACACTTGCCCTTTTCTTGCCTTGTCTAATAGAAATCGCAGCAAAACTTTTGTCGTTCTTTTTTTTAAAAAAAATTATGGGAAAGCATTACCGGCCATTTTTATTGCGTCGATATAATAATTGGGGTCTAATCATGCATGCTGCATGCACAATGCTAGATTTGTTGTTAATGGTAGTGGCTTATTAATCAGGCAGCGGAGCGTCAGTGGATCTGATATGCATTTTGAAGGCGCCGTTAACGTGGTCGGGAAAAAAAATATGCATTCTGCAGGCTGAAAGCAGCTTCAACCTGAAATCTGAGGTTCTGTGCTCTCGGTCACAGTTGGGCTGGCACGTTTCTAATTTGATGGGCTTGGAATAAAAGTGCTGGGGAATTGGCCCAAACCCAACCTTATTATCATTTCCACTTAATTTGCTAGTAATCTCAAATCTCAAAGACAAATAAAGAGAGGAAATCCTTGGCATCATCTTCCGACTTCATTCCAAGCACGGGAATCCAGCTAACCAAATCAGCATCAGACCCATCCACTTCGACTTCGCCATGGAGTTGTCCTCCCCTGCTCTCGAACTCGTCGTCCTGCTCCTGGCTCTGATCCTTCTGCTCTCCTTGCTCTACCGGCGCCATGACACCAAGCGGCAGCCGCGTGCCGCAGGGCTCAAGGTCTACCCGCTCATGGGCACTCTCCCTCACTACCTCAAGAACCACCACCGCTTCCTCGACTGGACCACGGACGTCATGGCGCGCGACCCCACGCACACCATGTCCGTCAAGGCCCTCGGCCTCACCGGCGTCGCCATCACCGCCAGCCCGGCCAACGTCGAGCACATTGTCAAGACCAGCTTCGCCAACTACCCCAAGGGCGAGCTCGCCGTCTCCAGGCTCGAGGACTTCCTCGGCCACGGCATCTTCAACTCCGACGGCGACCAGTGGCTGCGGCAGCGCAAGGCTGCCATCTACGAGTTCGGCAAGCGCTCCTTTAGGGACCTTGTCGTCGACGCCGCGCGCTTCGAGGTCACCGAGCGCCTGCTGCCGCTGCTCGACCGGGCGTCGCGCGACGGCCGGCCGCTGGACCTGCAGGACGTGCTCGAGCGCTTCGCGTTCGACAGCATCTGCCGCGTGGCGTTCGGCGACGACCCGGCGTGCCTCGCCTCCGAGGATGGGATGGCATCGCCGGCGGCGCGACCCGGAGCGCTGAGTTGATGCGCGCCTTCAACGACGCGCAGAACGCCGTCATGGCCCGGTTCATGTCTCCGTTCAATTCGCTGTGGCGCCTCAAGAGGTTGCTCAACGTGGAGCCCGAGAGGAGGATGCGCACGGCGCTCGGCACCATCCATGGCTACGCCGGCAGGATCGTCCGCGAGAGCAGGGAGAGGAGGAGCGAGGTAGGCCAGGCGTACAGGGACGACTCCTCTCGCGATTCGCCGCGGCCGGCGAGCACAGCGACGAGAGCCTCCGGGACGTGGTCACCAACTTCCTCCTGGCCGGGCGCGACACGACGTCGTCGGCGCTGTCCTGGTTATTCTGGCTGGTCTCGACGCGACCCGACGTGGAGGACAGGATCGTGCGCGAGGTCCGCGCGGCGCGCGCCGGCAGCCATCAGGGGACGTTCAGCGTTGACGAGCTGCGCGACATGCACTACCTCCACGCCGCGGTCACCGAGTCCATGCGGCTGTACCCGCCGGTGGCCATGGACACGCACGGCTGCAGGGAGGACGACTTCCTGCCGGACGGCAACTTCGTCGGGAAAGGGTGGCTGATAAGCTACTCAGCGTACGCCATGGCGCGGATGGAGGACGTATGGGGGAAGGACTGCGAGCTGTTCATGCCGGAGCGGTGGCTCGGCGAGGACGGCGCGTTCCGGCCGGAGAGCCCGTTTAAGAACCCGGTCTTCCACGCCGGGCCAAGGATGTGCCTCGGCAAGGACATGGCTTACATCCAGATGAAATACGTCATCGCGTGCGTGCTGGAGAGGTTCAGCTTCCGGTTCGTCGGCGGCGAGCGGCGGCCGGGGCTCGTGCTTTCGCTGACACTGCGGATGGAAGGTGGCTTGTCGATGCAAGTGAACAAGAGGAGCTAGACAATAATCATTCATGGAACAGAGACATGTACCGTTTGTTACAATTATTGATGTTTCATGTTAGGTAGTAGTAGGATAGAATGGACTCGTGATCAATGTAGCACAGGGTGCAATACTGTTCTTCTACATGTCATATAGTAAGGCGCGCCACACACACGTTAATTCATCAGGGAACAACCAAAGAGGGAGCAGCAGAAATATTAAGACAACAACATGATAATAATTCAACATGGAAGTGACAATCTAAGAATATATAACACGACAATCCATCAAAACACAGCCTAACCTTAAAAGACGACTACTTTAATTTATTCCAGTGACAAAACTAGATTACAAAAGACGACTACTTTAATTTATTCCAGTGACCACTGCTATCCCTAAATTAAACTAGACCAGAACAAAACTAGATTACAAACTACAACCAGCTTGATCAATTGTTATCTCTCCTTTAAGTAAATCAAACCCCATGTTAGTATTACGCTGGGCATATATTCCTAGAACTGTCGAATTGTGCACAGTTGCCCCCAAGCAAATCATGTTCCCACTGTCTTCAAAGAAAAGTGAATAACCTGACAGCAGCATCTCTTCCCCTCCAACAAATCCCAGTGTCACAGACACTTGTTCAACATCTGCCATACCCCCTATGTAGCAGTAGGCATTAGGATTGTCGTCGAAGAGCACCCTGGTCAGAGAAATATCAGCCTCGATTTTCTTCAGTAGAGGGTAAAATATGTAGTCAGCAAGCCAAAACCCCATGGTTCCCGAATCCACCAACATTTTCGCTTTGCTCTTTGCATTTGCTTCATCTGCAGGAAATATAGGTACAGGTTGCTGCTGAGTTAAGTGATTTCCATGCTGATATGTGACCCTATTGAGATAGACTCTGTACCCATCTTTGATCTTCCAAAATGGGATCCTCTTCCCTGATAGCCGGGCTTGAGACCCAAACCTTAGGTAGCTCAGTGCTTGATCACCATCCTCAGGTCTTGCTGCAGCTGGAACACAGTAAGAGAATCTGTCCACGCCCACTTGTGCTTGAAATGACAGACTACTGATACCGAGAGCAAGAATTCCGGTGTTATATTCTCTTACAAACATGGACTTTTCAAATGTGGCACAGCCAAAGACAACTTGCGGCTCAAAGTGGTAGTCAGAGTTGCTTTCATAGCTGAAGTGGAAAATATCAGATACTAGGTAACCTCTGGCCTCACTGATCCCATCAATGTATCCCCTATAAAACATGCACTCTCTGTTGGCTGACTCAGCACAACGGAAACCGAAAGAATGCTCACAGAGTGGATGATCACAGAACACACTACGAAATGTGCTGGACTTGTACGGATTATAAGGTGGGTAATGGCCACGTGAACAGGCATAACAAGGAGAGCACTGCGTCCAAGATAGATCAGTACCAGTGTCAAACATGAGGTACCTTGAAGAGATGCGGTCGAGAGAACCACCGATGCGGAGCGGCACAAGGTAGAGGCCACGGCGGAAACGGATTGGGGCAAGCATCTTCTCGCTGGCCAAGGCATCATCAGCTGGTGGCATAGGTGACGAGGCCAGTTGAATCTCCTCCTTGAACAGGTCGAGTGTGGTAACAGTGGGATCCCGAAGTGGACTCCTTGGGTCATTCCGGTGGATGATGGGGAGAGAAAACCCACCGTTGAAGGAAGGCTTGCCGGAGCTGGATGGAGGAGCTGCAACCTGCTCATGGACAGCAGAATCGCCGGTGGTGAACAGAAGAACAATGAGAGTGAGAGCAGCAATGCTCATGCTGAGCGTGGGAGAGAACTGAGAAAACATGTCGTGTGGACTACTACAGAATTGATAGTTTGTTGGAGCAGCTCAAAGCCTGAAGGGACATCGAAATTGATGAGCTCATAATATAATACAATTCTGTCCTTCGTTTCCAGGCGAGCATGCATGTGTTAAGCATGAATGAGTTGATCGGTCACCTTGCATATGCTTTCGACCGAGAAACTCGTTTTCAAACTATACAGTGACTCACGCATTTCATGACCACCGGTCATGAGCAAAGAGTCATGTATTGGTGGCTCACGCGGTCCATCCGTGTTTTACGCAGCGCACAGTACAACTTGAAAAAGTTTTTTTTTCCTCGAATAAGGAAAACACTTGCACATCATTGTATTTGAGAAGAAGAGTTTTTGTTACAACGCGCTTGCGCGCCGGTTTTGTGAGATTGGATAAAACATAAAGTGCCGCTCCCTTACATTATGTCCGATGTTGACTACTCGCGAAATAAACGACCTAAGTTCCGCGCACTGGCTTAAACACATTGGTCGGCGGTTCGGTTGATGGTGGACAGCAGCCGAACACTGGTGGCCGCATCGTTGCGAAAGCATATTGCGTTCCTTTCTTTCCATAGTTCCCAGGCCACTAAGGCGAAATGGGTGTCCGCTCCTTTCCTCTTCTCGTCGTGCCACCTTCTGCGCCATTGGTCCCACCAACTTAAGATCGGGTCTGCACCCACCTGGGAAGCATCCATCCCTAGGACTGCCAAGATTGTCCACCAGATCCGTCTCAATAAGGAACAGGTGGCCATGATGTGGTCAATGGATCTTGGTCGCAGATGTAGCAGTTTTATTCCTCATCATGTCCGTGGCGCCGCCTCCCGTCGGCGGTCTAGTGTCGACCTCGTATAGCGAGCCACAAGAAGATCTTGACCTGCAACGGAGGCCAGGTTTTCTAGATTCTTTTGCAACCAGGGATCGGGTGCGACCGTCAATAGGGTTCGGTACGCTGATTTGGAGTTGTATGTTCCCTGCGCAGACCATCTCTAGATGATTCGGTCCACATCGCCGATGAGCTGCACCTGCAACAACCGGTCCAACAGCCTCCGGTACTCTAAGCTATATCTCTGATCCAACTCCCATTTAGGACCGCATCGCTCATTGTTCTGTTTTTTCTTCTACTGTGCTTGTATAGTAGTGGGCACATGTTTATTGGTGTCCTGCCATCAATCCAGCTTGACTTCCAGAAGGAAGCTTTGAGTCCATTCCTAACATTGACAATCGTATCTTGTGTTGGCATTTTCAACGTCGCCAGTTACTCGATCAAGCTTGCAATATACTGAGCCATTGCTCCCGGCTCCCATGTCGTCTTATCGTGACGTCGGGCATTACGCCCCATCCAGAGAGCCCACGCTCCACAGATGAAGACTGCCGCCGTTGCAATAGGACAGACCTCAGCGTGGAGAACATCTGCCGCCCACGAACATGGATGGAGATTAGGAGCCCTAACTCCTGTCAGTTTCTTGACCTCCTCCCAGAATATCCGTGCCACCGTACACGAGTTAACCACGATATAGATCTATCCGAGTTCCCACATAGCTCACAATGACTTTCCTTAGTGACATGCCGCCTCCTCAGTTCAGATTTTGATGGGAGTGAGTTGTGGAGTACTCGCCACATCATTACTACAGAATTGAGCTTCCAAGACACCCCTCCAAGGTGGGCACATTTTTTGGCCTGTCACGGTAAATGAGGCAATTTTTCGAGGCTGGCTTTTTCCATTTACCGCGGCGGATACATTTGCCCGCCACGGTAAATCAATTTACTATGGCGGGCACTTTAAGATGCCCACCACGAAAAATAACCTATTTATCATGACGGACGTCTTAAGGTGCCCGCCACGGTAAATTGATTTACCATGGTGGGCATTTTATAAGGCCCTCTCCTTCAGTGACTCACTCTCTCGAACATCCATCTCACTCGGTCGGCCGCCCTAGCGAGCACGGAGCGCTCCTCCTCGCTCCGTCGAGCCGGCCCTCTCCTCCATCACTCCCTCCGGTCCTCTCCTTCCTCCCTCACCCGCTCCAGCGGCCTCCACCCTCCTCCTGTCTCCCTCTCCTTCTGCTCTAGGCGCACCGGTCACTCTCCTATTCCTTAGAAGCCACATGCCGCTAGTGGTGGTGAGCGGGCCGCGCACTTGTGGTGCAGAGCGAGGTGCGGCAGCGAGGTGGCCCATCCTCATTGGTGGCCTGGACTCGCGGTTGCGGCCTCTCGGCATGGAGGCGCCGCGCTGGCCTCTGTAGTGGCACAACAACGCGGAGTGGAGGTGCGGCGGTCCGGCCAAAGTGGAGGTACGTCATCTTCGGCCATGCTACTCTATTCTCCCTCTCTCCCTCTAATCCTCACTCGTTTGGGCGTTGCAGCAGATCCAGTGGGGTCAGATCCGGTGGCACAGATCCACGGCGGGGTGGCCCGAATCAGCGGCGGCGGTGCAGATCCATGGAGGGGTGGCCCGAATCAGCGGCGGCGGCACAGACCCACGGCTCTGGTGGCTTAGAACATATGGCAGCGGCGAGGACCCATCGACGGCAACAACAGTAGCAGTGGCGGCGGCGTGGGTCCAGGCCCGATTGGGCCCAACGATGGCTTGATTGGGCTCTAACGTGCCCGCCTCGGTTAATTGAGGCAGACATTCTAATGTGCCAGCCTTGGTTAATCCATTTATTGTGGTGGGCATAGGAAACCGCCATGGTGAGGCCACGATTGACCGTGAGCATATCATCGTGGCGGACGCCAATGCCCGCCGCGGTAAACCCAAAACAGCCGACATAGAAAAGATTTTTGTAGTAGTGACCAAAACACACACACCTTCGGAGGGACATTCAACTTCCAGACCGCTTTCCATGGCCTACAGTCCTTAGAGGATCGGGTTTCGCCCGTCTTGAGACACATGCGATGGAGACAGGTGCGATGAAGCCGGAGGAAGGATGGAACAAAGTGAATACCAATGCGGGTTCGCTTCAGTTGCTTGCATGGGTAAAGCTGGAGTGGTCATCCGTGATCATAGTGGCGCTGTGCGAGCGGCAGCTGCACGCTGGCTGGAAGACGTGTCGGATGCCCTTATGGCTGAAGCAATGGCCGCAAAAGAAGGCCTCGAGATGGCAGCGGAGATTGGATGCGATCAAGTTACTCTGGAGGTGGATAGCCAATTGCTGAAAGGCTTCCTTCAGGTTGAATCGGGTCTCCAGACTGCTATTGGCGGGCTATGCCCTATGCTTCGACATCACAGAGCTAGGTAAAAGTTTTAGAGAGTTCAATATTGTTTGGGGGTGTAGGGAAGCAAATTCGGTAGCCGGCCATTGTCCTCTGTTGGTTTCAGACACCGAACGTTGCTTCTCCTGGCTCGACTATATTCCTGGGTGGCTAGAGGAATTAGCTGAGGCCGATTGTAATCCTGATTATGATCAATGAGAAGATCTGTGTTGCTCAAAAAAACATTGACAATCGTATAGCTTCTATGCAATACTATCTGACAACAAAACACAACTATAGACAACTGATTTTCCCGGTTTTATAGGGAAGAAATAGGCGTCTCTCGCGCTACGGACTACCGAAAGTCCTGCCCTTCAACGATGGAAATAGGCTTCTCTCGCGACTACCGAAAGTCCTAGGAACAATGGACTTAATCAAGAAAAAAGACGTACATATATACAGTGGACATCGAGGCCCTAAATCTCATGCATATTCATTGAGGCTTGAGAGGATTTATATAGCCCTGTGCCACCGATAGTATTACTCGCAAACTAAACATGGGCACCTCCTCCGTCTCCGTGCGTGGTGCACGCCCGCTCGCCCTTGCTATACTCCTCGCGTTGCTCCTCCATGGCGATGCGGCGGCGTCCACCCAAGGGCTTGAGGAGTATGAGAGTAGGTAGCAGTAGCACATTACCGTACTGTACCGCATTGTCCATCTCTTGAGACTCTAAACTCCCATCGACTTGGCTGTTTTATATGTGCAGACCCCTACGCCGGGGACCTGTGGTTCACCACGCACTGGGCGAGGGACTTTGACGAGGCCCATAATCCGTGGCACAACAGCACCGAGGCGAACGAGACCGACCCGGCGGTGTCGGCCGTGATCGCCAAACGCATGGCGGCCGTCGGCTCCACCTACGGGTTCGCTAGATTGTGGCTCTCGGGGAGGTGCCCGCGGACGAGCAGCGACGGAACCATGTCCAGGATAACCCGCCGCTGCTACCTTCGCGAGGTCAGACTGTTGGAGAAAGAGTTGCGCCCACGGCCGCCGCCGCCGCCGGAGACCCCAGATGAGAAGGTGCGCCGCGAGGTGCTTCAGATTTTGATGCAGAGTACGATGCAGGTGTATCCATGGCCTGAGGTTATTCGTAATCCAATGATAAAGAGCAGACTACGCTTGGACAGGGCCCCCCGGTAAATCCCGATGTAGATGGTGATTCCTTTGTTTTTTTTTCTGATGATTATCGAACAATCTCTGTATCGGAGTGATATAATATCTGATTATATAATTGTGCATTGGTTGTTATATACCAAAACCGATTTTCGTATATAATCCACAATATTGGAGCGAGATTACCCACCAACCCTTTGTGAGTTTGATCTGTTAAAACTGTTGTATGTAGCCCATGTTGCTCAAACTGTGATTCTTATTGGAAGCTATGTCTATGTTATACATTATTAATTAAACGGATTATCCCTGCAACGCAAAAGGAGAGTACAGCGAAGGATGCCACTGCACACAATTTCAGGCCAAATAGGGAAGATTCGGTATTCATAACGGATTATCTGCAAAAGGAGATCCTACTTCAGAACAGCAAAGGTATCTACTCTCAAAGTGTTCCTTGATATTCTGAAGATACTACTGCACACAAGTTCAGGCACACTAGGGCAGAGCCAACATTTATAAGGAAATCTCATCATGCACCAATAAAACCTTGGAAGCAGAAAGCAAGGTATGTGTTGGCACAAAACAACAGGAGGAAGGACCACGACATCCCAAAAAAGTAACTTAAGTTGTGTGGAGAAGGTAATGTATCCAGATATTTTAACCAAACAAACAGGAATAGGATGCTACATGATTGTTACAGATAGACAGCGGCTTAGAAGATTGGGACTTGGGAGCAGAAAGTACACTTACAGTTGCAAACACATCAAATTGCAGTGTAATTAGAATAATCTTTTCACCCCGGTGGGTGAGTTTGTCCTTGTGCAAAGAACCTTCCTGCCTTTGGCACGCCTGCGTTTCAGGACCTTTCTTCCAGAAGTAGTCCGCATCCGCCTGCGGAAACCATGTGTACGGGCAAGTGACTTCCTAGATCTTGATCTCTTGGTCATGCAGAGGGCAGCCTTTCCAGCCCTAATCTGCATACCACGGGATCTTCGTGTTGTCATTCTGTTGTAGCTGAACTCAATTCCCAAAGATGAACCTGACATAGGACATGTTAAAAGTTTTAGAACAATGAAGGCACCCAGGCATTCACAACCACTTATTTGTGAATACCTATCTGGTTGTGTTTGGATTTTAGAAATGGTTATACAATGCTTTAAGTGGTTCATTGAATTCAACTTTGATGTACTTATTTTAGGAGCTTTGGGAGTGATTAAAGTGGTGTGGTATCAGTCTTGAGATCAAGTTTCTTGGAAGCACTTGTGCCTCAACTGTGTTATATAATTTATTTGACTATATCTTGGTTAACAGTCCTGTCGTCTGCAGCTCTTCATAGATATTGATTTCTTGTCAAGCAAAAGAAAATGTTAATTCAGTGTTATGTAAGATGTTGTCTAGATGATTAGCAATAGAAAACAAAAGACAAATTCTATATAGCTATTTTGTAAGATTCAGGACTGAAACAAAATGGCCAATTCTATGTAGCTGTTGTCATGTAAGATTTTGTGACATTCACATCATTTAGGACAAAATTCAGACAGATATAGTCTAGAATTCATAAGAAGTTTTGTGGAGATAATAACAATTACATGACATTTTGTGGAGATAATAAGAATTACAAAGTTTCATATTTTGTCCTTCTTAAAAATGAGCATTCACGTCATTTAGGACAAAATTCAAACAGATATAGTCTAGAATTAATCAAACGTATTGTCGAGACAATAAGAATTACAAAGTTTCATATTTTGTCCTTCTCATAACTCTGAAAAATGAGGATAGCCAGTTTCAAGTTTGGACACAACACACAAGACACAACTGACTCCACAAGCACTCTACAAACTAACTTCGCGTCACATTCACATTATACTCAATGTAAAATTTTGTTGATCGAGCCATTTAGGAATGCTCAGACTCCAGAATATAAAATTTCAGATTTCTCCGAACCATCCAATTAACCAACAGGCTTGACACTAACTGAATTTCAGTTTTTTCATAATACCAGCCACACAAGCTTCAATGTCTTCACACAACTAACTAGGAGACTTCTGTCTATTTAGATGAAGGGGGCATAGTTAGTTTTGTTTCGAATGTTAAACTAACATAAATCCCTCAGGTATTGTTCTGCTCCCTATAGTGGACTCGAGCAATGAACAACAAACTATACAAAACCTTCACCCTCTTGATACCACCTTCCTGCATCATTAGTGAACCATGTATTAACAATTCAAACATTCTATTCTGCAAACCTAGTGCCAACACATGGTGTGTGAAGTCATAATTTCAATGCCGTTTGCCCGAGTCAGTATAAGCAACTACCCTCAAATTCACTGCTCAAATTCCCCCCAAATGTCAAAACAAATGGCCGCCCAAACGCTAGCACACGAATACAGAGAAGAAAGGAATACGGGATACATTCTCACCCGCGAACGAGGAAGAGGACGTGAAGGCCAGCGACGCCGAGACCGCCGCCGCGAGCGAGGCGGGGGAGGCGGAGGCGGACGACGTGGACGAGGACGAGACGAAGGAGCTCCGGAGGAACGGGGAGGCTGAGACCCCCACCGGGGCCGCCCTGCGAGTGCGGGCGACGCCTCCGGTAGCCGCCGACGAGATCCTCCCGGAGTGGAAGGAGAGAGACGCCATTGGAGGAGAAGCCAGTGCGAGCGCCATGGTTGGAGGACTCCCAACTGCTGCTGCGGGCTAGCCACTCCCTCCTGCTTGTTTTGTTTTATCTTATCCGATCCACGCTTGATGGAACAGGCCTTATGGGCCTCTAGTTTGGCCTGGTACACATTGGGCCAGTTGAGTTCAGCTGGTCTGGACTGGGCTGAATTCAGAGCTGGCTCGGCTGATTTGGCCATCAACTTTCAGCCAAAATCAGTTTCCTGTGTTGCTCTGTATTTTTGGACTAAGCTCCGTCTGTTTGTACATCTAAAACTTTGAATTTTTCTGATTGTAAGTGCTTCGAAGCAAGCATAATAAGTTTTCTTATAGTGATATATGCATACTTTTGCTTATTGGATTTTATTGTATAAATCCGTGCTCTATCTATGACGACATAGTATAACAGTTTTGAGTTAGCTTTTCATCTGCCCTGTTCGAGTAATATAATCCCGATCACAACACAAGTAATGAACGAACCAATGGAAGAGCAACATGTAACGCTGAAACCTCCTGTCAGAACCAGGCGCGGTGGCTGATGCTTCGGTGACTCGTTGTAATCTCAGGAGCGTGTCTAGAGCGGGTTAGGGGCCCACATGTCGGGGCTAGGCGGTGTGGGAAGTATATAACTCTCGTGTAAGCTTCGTTGAGAAGCCATCGAGGATTATTCCGAACCTGAACTCTGTAACCGTCCCAGTTCGTCTTAATACTACCTCATGCTTCTCTTGCTGTTCTTCCCCAATTCCGTGCTTCCTTCCCCGAATTCCCTCCAATTCCAGTTATCCGTCGCACTCTTGATCCGGAGTGTGACAATTGGTATCAAGCTCCTGGTTAATTTGGGGTGAAATTTTTTTTTCTCCCCGCATCGAGTTGCATCGAGTTCGCAGTCTGGCGCCCGCGCGCAAGCCGACGAAGGTGCAGGCTCAGATGGCAGCGTCCCTGGATGATTTGGCCGCCAAGTTCGAGGAGATGAACCAGCGGTTTGCCTCCTTCGCCGACGCCGCGAAGCAGTTCGCCGGGCTCCACGACATGGTGAAGCAAACTCTCGACTCCGTCCACGACATCACCGCCCGCCAGACCGA
>DXKC01009464.1:0-12608 GCA_031170775.1 Cymbopogon citratus
GGGGCGCCAAAAGCAATTCTAGTGGAATGCGCGTGTCATTGAGCTACCTCACTTGAGAGTGGTGTCTTGCGGGGCGTGCCTTGAGGGGCAAGTGACTTGAGGGTCACACCGGGGAACCATCTAGGTGTTGGTCGACACAACCGGTCACATAGCTTGTCGGTGCACAAGTGAACACTGGGTGAACAAAAATATTGTGTCTCTCTTGTCTCCCGGTGATTGGTCTACATTGTGATTGTTGCCTCTTGTGATTGAGTCTACGTCATCTTGGTGATTGGCAACATCGTCTCTTCAACGTTGGTATAAAGATCATCATCGTCTCTCTTGTATTTACATTGACTAGATTATCTTGTGTAGCTCTAGTTGTAGCCTTGCTAGTAGTGTTGTTAGCTTGCTCGCTAGTGTAGAATTAGTGACATTACCTTTGTGTGAACTAGAGATCATAATCTACTAGACTTGTGGATAGGAGGCTTGCATCACAACCGTAGGCTAAGCAAAACTTGATTTACGCCGTTTGTTATTCTAATAAGTTTGCTTAGTGGCTTTTGTAGAAATTTTTATAGGCTATTCACCCCCCTCCCCCCCCCCTTCCCCCCCTCTAGCCATCTAGGACCTTACAAGGGGTTCTTATGGAAACTGTCCAAGTTGGCCCTAAAGGGACACTCGAAACCCCCTTCTTGGAATATATCCTCATCTATTGGCTCCCACCTCGTTTAGCTATTGCTTCATCTATAAGTCGATCACTCATTTTCATGCAATGTTTGTCCACGGAAATCCTTGTCTCTACTCTCGATTTGGTATTCTTCTTGCCACGTTACTTGGATGACCACTGTTTTGCTTGCTATTGGAGTCACAAATCATATCAAGTGGTTCTTGAGTATTTCAGTTGGCATGACGTAGGGCCTTGACAGTTACATGATATATGGATGATTTGAAGATGGGAATTAAAGGATTGGCAACCTAGTTGTTACAAGTAATTTGTATAGAGGTCATACGTACACAAGTTTGTAGCCTAGCTTAAAACTGGCTCTGTATGTGCAAATTTCAACCTCCACACTAGTGCAACATTTTGGTACTGCCACACTTTGCTGAGAAAATACATTTTGTTGTCAACTTTCTAGTTGCCACTTGCCGTTTCTGCTGTGCCACACTGCTACTATAGTTTATCCATTTTCTAGTTTTTTGCTCTTATAGTATTTTTACACAGTCTGGATGAATGTTCTTTTTCACATTTTTTCTACTCTAGCTGGATAAAGGGTTCGGGACTAGCTACCTCGGTTCAAGTTTTGTGATCGTCACTTCATTGAATGATGAGTTTGGTTTGTTTGAGCATCCTGGTCGGTCAACTGCACCTCCATGATGGGATTGTTTTGTGTCGTTGTCCAGCCTAAAGAGAAATGCAGGCCTAGATGGACTAGGCAAGGTAGTAGACCTTCCAACAAGCATGAGGATCACATTGGACATATTGGGTCTGTCACTTGGATTTTCTTGAACGCATAATAGCCCAATGTGTGTGCACTTGAGAATATTTTCAGCAAAACTATGACGCAATGATGGATCAATTATCTCTGTAATCGTTCCCCTGGTCCAGTTCTCCCATACCTGTGCACAAACAGGAAATTAGTTACCAAGTTATTCTCACCAACTTCAATAACTGAGAATATTGCTAAGGGAAGACTCACATAGCTTAGTAGATGAAGACTCACATAGCTTAGTAGATGTTGAGCCATCATTGTTTCTGACGATGAGACAATGTTTCTTCTTCCTGTAACGATTTCCAAGATAATCACTCCGAAGCTGAAGACATCTGACTTGGTGGAAACATGTCCAAGAACCACATACTCGGGTGCCATATATCCGCTACACATTTGAAAATTTGTTTTGTTTTGTGTGAGACAAATATGATACTGCATAGCTCAACAAGAACAAAACATCATTTTAATAGTGTACTGAATCTATGAAGACTTACTAGGTTCCGGCCACTCTCCGTGTGACATGCTTTGAGTGATCGTCCTCATATACGCTTGCCAACCCAAAGTCTGAGATCTTTGGATTCATATCCATTTCCAGTAAAATATTGCTTGGCTTCAAATCTCTGTGTATAACTTTCACACGGGACTCATCGTGTAGATATACTAAGCCCCGAGCAATGCCGCATATGATCTTGTACCTTGTGTCCCAAGATAGTTCATCACGTTTTCCGTCATCTACATGGAGGTGTCAAGAAAGCAAAGAAAACAACGCATATTCAAGAAGTGCATGGAAACCTTCACATAGTAAACACATTAACTGCGAACTACCTTGAATTACAAGGATGCATATTTCATAGCACTGATAAAAGTAAATAATTTGATAGTTCTGTGGATCAAAACAACAAGTTATTTTAATTCATATATGTAGCTTTTAAAAAAAGTTTCATCACAGATTCAAGGGACTGGAACTTCATAGCACTGATAAAAGTAAATAATTTGATAGTTCTGTGGATCAAAACAACAAGTTATTTTAATTCATATATGTAGCTTTTAAAAAAAGTTTCATCACAGATTCAAGGGACTGGAACGTAATCTATGATATTATTTTTAATGATCTGATGATTTTTAATTCTTAGCAGAATTATACAGAATTTATTAAGGAACTCTTCCTAATGCAAACACCGGGAGCAAATCATATTGGAACTCAACTAGCTAGTTTAGATAATCACAAGTTGTTCCACAGTTTTGCCAACACAAATCAATGCCATATATTTCACACTCCATGGAATCAGAGAAAACTTAAAGTGTCATTTTTCAAATTCATTATTTGAACTATTTCTTGACATTACTTTTTCAAAAGAAAACTTTGTAGTTGGTTTACAGTCAAAAGGCCTATATCTTTTTAAAGGTTGGTTTCATTGTTTCCTATACAGTTAAAGTGGTCAAAGGTGAAGTCTCAGCATATATAACTAGTGAAACTGAAGTGTTATTCGAGCATAAATGAAAGAGGCTTTCTCTACCATAAATGAAGGAGTCGAGGCTTTTGTTTGGAATGTATTCGTACACAAGCAACTTCTCCTCTCCATCCAGGCAGGCACCTATTAGCTTCACGAGATTCCGGTGCTGGAGCCTGGCAACTAATAACAACTCATTTTTTAGCTCCTGTAAGCCTTGCTTAGAATCTCTTGCAAGTCTCTTTACTGCTATTTCTTGTCCATCTGGCATCAAACCCTGCAAAATATCAGCTTGAAGTATTCAATGTAATTGTTACATTACTATGTATACGGATGGGCCTATTAGCCTATTGTTTGTGCTAGTATATGCAGCTAAATTCACAAGGAACCTTGGTAAAAAGGTTTTCCAAGAATTGATCACCTTGTACACTTCTCCAAAGCCTCCTTTTCCTAGTTTATTTCCTTCAGAAAAATTTTGTGTTGCGGCTCTTATGACGTCTGGATCCAACAACATTGATTTAAGGTCTTCGATATCCTCTGAACTAGTTGGACCTGCGAAAGAAATACAAACATTTTGGTTTTTAACATCAAGGATCCATTATGAACAGACGTGCAAAAAACAAATGCTGATTTGTCATGTCATATTGACTACTACAAAACTAATTTTAAGAGACGTCCACCTATTTACAGAGACGGTCAAATAGCCTCCTGGTCTCGATTTTTGGAGTCGGAACTCTAGCCACTATTCTCTCTCCCTACCCACCAAATATTCTCTCTCCATATTTTGGCGGATGTCCCTTCCGCCATCACCCTGCGTCGTGACACGCCCTCTGATCCTTTTCTTCGGCTTAAGCAGCGACGCCGTTCTTCCGGCCTTACTCCCGCTTCTCTGACTCCTCACCTACTGACGGCAATGGGCGCCGTCACCCAAACAAGTTGGCCACCTCCGCTTCCTCTCCCCATGTCAATTTAGGGCGCCACAGTTCCTCTGCCCAGAGGAGACGAGGCCCAGTAATGGATGCGTCCTGGCAGGGGTGGTTTTAGGCCTAGGGCCATGCATGACTCAAAAATCCTGAGTATGCCAAAAATCCTGAGTATGCCCTTTAGTTTTTGAAAAAAATCTACTTTTTCTCCTTCAACTATTGCAAAAGTCTAATTTTCCTCCCTCAATCACAAAACCAGATATTCAGCCTCCTCCAACTGTTCAAACCATCTAATTTACCTCCCTTGCCGGTTTTGCGAGTAGTTTTTGCGTGACGTGGCAAATGTGGGCCCCACAGGAGAGAGAAAAAGAAAGAGAGAGAACACACGTGAGCACCTCATTGGTTGAATTGACGTGGCCAGGAGCTTATCCTCTTCTCTGCTCACCGGCTCTCCTGTCCATCCGCGCGTGAGAGAAACAGAGAGAAAGCAGGGAGAGATGGAGAGAGAGTAAGGCGGAGGGGGAGATGAAGCGGCCGAGGTTCTCGACTTCGCAGTGCAATGGCGGTCACTGCCTCAGCTCTGGCGGCAGCGAGCGCGGCGGTGCTCTGTTCGTGGAGTGACGGACAAGATGGGCTTTGGCGGTGGCGTGAGGTGTGCGGCGAGCGGCTGCTCGCCAACTCCGGGCGGCGCGACGGGCTCCATCTCGCGACGACGGCGCGGCGGCTCACGACTCTGGCAGGCGGAGCTGCTCCGCTCTTCCCGGCGGTGGAGGCCGGGCTCAGGGACCCCGCCGTGGGCGACGACTGCGTGGCTGCGGTGCTGGCGTTGGTGCGCTTCCATGGAGCCCGTCCTGATGGGCCCCTCAGTCGGCGCGCTGCGCGCGCTCCACGGCATGGTGGATGCTATCCGAGGCCCGCTGGTGGACGAGCTCCACGGGCTCGTCGCGCTGCTGTGCGCGCCCGAGTCCCCGCGCTCGGCTTCGCTCGCCGCATTTGGGTACTACGGCCGCAAGGAGGTGGCGGACGCGCTCCTCCACGAGTGCCTCGTCAAGCACCTCCTCCGCCTGCAGCGCTCCGACCTTGGCGGCTCACTCGCGGACACGGACACAGACGAGGACGGCTGCCCAAAGGCAAAGCCCGACGACGCCAAAGTCGGCGGATTCCTACTCCTGACCTGCCTCCCCACAGTGTGGCGGCGGCGCGAGGGCGACGGCGACGCGGACATGGACACGGAAGAGCGTTCATGAGTACTGTGGCGCGGTTCGCGGTGCAGGTGGAGGTGGGTGTGGGGCTGAGGCGCTGAGCCCGCCGGAGAAGCGCGAGACGAAGCTCGAGATACTGCAGCGGGTGCGTGAGGCGGCCGCACCATTGCTCTCTCTCTCTCTCTCTCTCTCTATGCCCACATTTGCCACATCACGCAAACCGCTTGCAAAGCCCAGGAAGGGAAATTAGACGGTTTCAATAGTTGGGGAGGCTACGGTTTCAATAGTTGGGGAAGTTATGCGATTGAGGCAGAAAAATTAGACTTTTGCAATAAGTTGAGAGAGTAAAAGTAGATTTTTTTTTCATAGTTTTTTTTTGGCCCACGTCAATCTGGCCTTCCACGTCGCCCAGCTAAAATTTCCTGTCCACAGCCCAACGGCGAAGCAGTATACATCAGGTTCCCAACCCGCCGTAGCTTAGTTTTGATAGTTTGTCTTACAAAATGAAGAAGACCAAGACACTTTCATCATTTCATTATCCTACTCGTGCACCTATTTTGTAAGTTATATACTACATAATGCTTTTACCATCTTTATGAATTTTATCATTCACTTATATGACCGTGACGGCCTGGGCTTGGTGTGAGTTTCTTTGGAGCTTGAGATCCCCTAGTGCCCCGAGGTGCCGTAATTCAGCGGCTCATTTTTCAGTTACATGAGTAACATTTAAATCGTACGATGGTGAAATAGCTATCTCATAGTCCTAAATTTTTGCCCATAGGACGGTTGCTTCACAAAACAACCACCTTCACCTCTCTTCTCACACATCATAAAAAGTACTACTCCCTATATCTATTCTAAATCATAAGGGATCCAAGGTTGTTCTAAGTCAAACTATGCAAAGTTTGACCAAATTTATAGAGAAGAGTACTAATACTATATCAAAGATGTAAATAATAAAATATCTAATTATACATCAATAATGCAGCTATTGTCGGATTTGCTAATTATGCATGACCACCTAATAGTATTCAGCACATGTTTTATTATCGGATTTATTAAATGGCAGATTAATCAAAAACTTTTATTTAGGATTCTTTTTTTAAAAAGAACTATTCTTTTTGTTGTTGCTGCTGTTGCAGCTATTTATTGTAATAATACATTAACAAAATACAGTGACGATGGAAACTTACATGACCGTTTGCGCTTTAGCCTTGATCTTCTCAAGATGCATACCGAAATAGCCGAGACTAAACCAAGTACCGTAACCACAGCCACAGGTAAGATAATTGGCAGGATCGTACTCTTATCTCTGCTTACCTTGGGGATACTGCCATTCCCGTTATCTGTATAAGTTGAACAATCAGACAAGAGAAAAGGAAAGCTGGTCAATTGCATTACGGTAAGTATCATTATCGATATTTTTTTTGACTTTATTATGCGATACAAATGAGCATATCTCTTAAACAAAATTTTCGATTCATGACCCACTTGTGTTGCAAACAATGAGTACAGTATAATTCTTGTTTAACTACTTGAATGATTTGCAAAAATCGATCAACATTTGATGTTATGTATCATTTGAACGATCAGTCAGAGCATCTCTGCCAGATTGAGAATAAGCCATCCAATTTCTCTATAATAGGGAATAAAGATGTTGGAGGTAAAAATCATCTACAACGGATTCCCTCACCACTACAAAATTGATTTTAGAAGACACCATTTCATTAATTGAGGCTGTCACAAAATGTAGTTGTCTCCTAAAATAATTGAGGATTTTCGAATATAGTCATTTTATTTATGGAGACCGATAAAAATTCCCATCTTGCAAAATCTATTTACGGAGACGGACAAAAAATTCCGTCTCACAAAACCTGTTTATGGAGGCAGGTCTTTTAAGAGGTCCACTTAAGAGGCCCGCATATGTTAATAGGCAAAACCGAGCACACAGCGCATCTGCATATGTTAATAGGCAAAACCGAGCAAACAGCGCATCTTGGCCCGTTTTCCACCTCAGACTAGGGAAAATGGAACATAACATAGGCCATTAAGTATTTTTTTTCTTTTGTGTTTGACGAATAACATGACCATTTGGACTAACAATGTTTGCTAGGATCTGCTACTTATATAAAGATAAACCCCACTTAGGGATTTATCTAACCTGTGGTTGCGCCACGTCAATGCCACGTCAATCAGTTACGGTTTGCCTCGTGCGTTATCCCGCGGCTCCTCCACCCTCATCCCCGACTCCACCCGAAGCTTCTCCCTTTCCAGCCGTTCGTCGCGCTGCCTCCTTCCCCGAAGTCGCTGCGTGCGTATGCCGCCCCTTCCCGTTCGTTGCGCCGCCTCCTTCTCCGAAGTCCCTAAACCCTAAACCATGGTACCGAAGATGCTGCGCCGGGCACGCTGCGCATCGCTGCGCGGTGTTTGGTCCACATTTCGGTGGATGTGCCGCCGCGTTGCGGGTGCTGCGCCGTCGCGTTTCTGGGAATGCGCCGCGGCGGTGCGTTGTTGATGGTCTGCGTTGGAGGCCTTGCGGCGGCGATGGCGGTGGTAGCGTTGGTTGGCGGAGGTCGCTGCGCGTTCCGGTGGATGAGGTCGGCGATGAGATCCAGCTCGGCTAGGGTGAGATCCAAGATGGCGCCTGAGGTCCAGGTGTTCTCCTTTAGCGTTGATTCGTGCCGTCAATGTTGAGATCCAAGCCGGCGACGGCGAGTTAGCTGTCATGGAGGCCCGTCGACTTCGTCGTTGCAGAGTCGTTCATCGTGCACCTCGATTGCCAGGTAGGGAGATTTGCCGCGGAGATTCAATCCGTTCTGAAGCCTGGCCTCCAATCATAGTAAGTAACAGTGTTTATTATTCAAACTATCATGTTTTAATCATCGATTTGTCACCGCTGCCGTGCGGTGTAACATGGCCGGAGAGTAATTAAACATTGGTTACCCTGTTTCCCCCCTCCCCCAACCGACACGACACACATCAAAAAAAAAACACACGCATGCATGCTGAATTCAATGTCTGAATTTGTGCGCAGTAAATATAATTTGTACTCAATCAATGGGTGGTGCATGGGCTTCCTCTTTTCTGCAATGTCAGTTGCTGTTGCATGCCGTTTCTCTTTTTAATTAGGTGCATTCCATTCCTCTTCCCGTGGTGCTCTCTCTTTCATATATAATACTGTGGGCTTCTGTATACCCACGCATTGGAATCTATTGACATTGGTGTTTGAAGGTAACCTTTGGTCAGATTATCTCTCAAATTTCAATCTTTTAAATCAGGTTTATCTTCTTCTTCTTGCTGTGTTGAACATCTAAGCTTCATAGTTGAATATCCATATGATTGTGCTCTGCTTCTGTACAGCTTGATGCAGTTCATCCTCTCAGGTTAGAGGCAAAGGTAACCCTGATCTTACCTCTTAGCACTGTATTCGATTCTTCTTCTATAGATAATCTGTACCCTAATATAGTTAATAATATTTGATCTGTTATGTTTTGTTTTATGAACATGCTAAGTGTTCACTTGAATGTTCTCAAATTCCAATCTTTCAAATCAGTGAGACCTTCTTTTTATCCCTGTTCTCAAATCTGTTTAGATTATCTCTGAAATTCAATCTTTCAAATGAGGTTTTCTTTCCTTGCTATATTAAACATCTAAGCTTCATAGTTGAATCTAGCCATATGATTGTGCTCTGTTTTTGTACAGTTTGATGCAGTTCATCTTCTCAGGTTAGATACAAAGGTTACCCTGTTCTTACTCTAACTCTTAGCACTGTATTTGATTGTTCTTCTACAAAAAATCTATACCCTAATATAGTTAGCAGTGCTTGATAAGTTCTGTTTTGTTTTATAAACATGCTGAGTCTTTGTTTGGAATTGATATTTGGTATTTTGAGTTTGCAGCTGATATTTTATAAGTTTTGTACTGAGGTTGGTTGGGATCAATTTTGAAATAAGTTTTCACTTAAATGTCCATATAACCAAGTAAATGTTGCCTACATGCAGTGTCATTAGCTCCCTAAGATTATAATATTTTTATCGGTTGTATGTGTGCATTTTCTGAGTGATCTACCTCCCAAACTTTTCCACCACGGTTGATCATGAATTTGGATTAGGATTGAGAAATTTAAGTATTGATATGTCCATATAAAGAATCAAAATTGTCCTGTATGTCTTTAGATATCTTTTCACATCTGATTTGTCGATAAACAAATAAACGACACTCTTTTGGCCTCAATATATTCAAATTTGTTTCCTATATGACATTATAGTGTATTATTTGTTTGTGGTTTGATTACTGATATTTTCTCAATACATATTATTTGAATACAGTTTACCATACAAAATGCAGGCTCAACCAGCAAACCAAGGTAAAGAACATAACATGTGCATACTCTCATATAGATATTGTGCATATACTATAGATGCATATAGTTTGGTGCACTGGATGAGTTTGCTTGATGTTATTGTTTTCAGGGCACAATCTTGAGTATGCTGTCATCGGTAGATTAAATAAAGATCATGGAGCCTATGCTCTGAATCCACAGCAGATTAAACACCACATTGCCAATGCATTGGCTGTCAATGTTGATCCCACCAATATAATACATATTGCCCCAAATTTCATTATTCAACTTCCTGATGGCCATGCTCAAGCTCATGTCCTTGCTACACACCCATTACTTCACACCAACTATTTTTTGCTAGAACTTTTACCATGGTCCAAAGAGCATGAAAGGTGTCAGCTTCCATGGATCTCAGGTGCATTTTAAAAAAAATTGATTGGTGTGTTTCCTTATTCTAAATAGTACTGAATTAAGCTAATGTTGTGGTTAATTTCAGATTATGCCTCCAAGAATTCAGATTTACCTGTTGACCCGTTAACAATATTACCACTCTTACCTGCGAAAACAAAACAATCAGGTTTGGAACATGCATGCCATACCTTCTTTAGTCATTATAGTTTCATATACTATGTTGCATGAAAAAATCTGTTCGTATCAATTGGCTTTTAATTTTCATTAGGAGCATCGAAGCTCAAGGATACTTTCTCTGCAAAGCTTCCAAAGAATTATGACCTAAGATCCCCAGATTACAGCTACTTAGCCATCACTGAACTTAAGGATTTCTACTATATGAAAGCAGCCACATTCAAAGAATATAAGCGGTTATTCTCTTCCCTTCAGAATAGTAACCACACTATATATCCAATTTTGAACAGCCAAATATCAACCATATGTGCATACATTCACTCTCTCCAGTCTACCCCTGCAATTGAAACCATGCCTCATGTACATGGTTTTGCAAATGACATCAAACAAACTGGTGTTCTTATGGAAAAGATAATAGCACATGTAGATTGGTCTGCTGCAAATATGTGCGCAGAAACAGGAGAGGCAATTGATCTTGAGGGTTTCAGGGATGGTCCATCCTTATCTGATGTAAGACCTTTAGCAAGGTATACTTTCATTGCAGTGGCAAGATATAATAAGCATTATTTCTAACATATTGACTCTTTGCAGGTACTTGTTCCATCAGGGTATTCAGATAGGCTCAAAGCAATTTTTATATTCACTATAGAGAGGATCCAGAACACTACACCTATCATTGAGACAGTAAAAAATCCAGATAATTCATTTCAAACTTACATAACAATAAATAATTTTACACGCACATACTATGGAGAGAATGAGAAATCAGCAGAAGCAATGGAAGCTTCAGCTATCTTCTATTGTTTGAAACAGATCTGTAATATTCAAAGCTATAGGATTATAGATCTCAATTATCCCATACTTGCAAAGTTGGTGTCATCTATTGATAAGTGGAATCTACAGATAAATATACTTACCTTCTTGATTGATTTCATGATCCACCAAGCAAAAAGCATGGACAGATTCATCATGAAAGCATATAGATCAGTGAATTTTGAAGAAGCAGGGCCTAAAGAATCTGAGTATATCAAGGTTGAGACAACTAAGCTCCTTGACATACTGAACCAGCATTGGACCAGTATAAACACTATATTCCATGATGCTCACAACTATAAGGTACACAGCTCCATACCTTCACATTTTATGCTAGATTTATCTATTGAATCTACAGAAAATAATGAATCTTTTCTGCAGGCGCAATACAACTCAACAAAGCTAGGTGGATACTCCCCATCAAGATCCTATTATCGACTTGGCCGAGCTCATAGGCCTGTTATTGAACCATCTCCTCCGCAGTAACTTCATCAAGTTTAAAGTCATCAGGTTAGTTAGGATAGATAGCTTGCAGTTGCAATCATGTTTGTAATTGAGTATTGAACAAAATGATATTATCACTAATGTTGAATAAGATGCTCTTCAAATTTTTCATGCTTTCTTTGTGAAAACTTTCTTACAATAGCTGTAAAATGCTCCAAATATAATGGTAGGTGCAATTTTGATGACAATATTTAGGAACCATTGAACTCAGTTTAATGCAATTGTCTAGGTGTATTATGTTAGGTGCATCTGTTCCTATCATGTGTGGAATAAATTGTTCCTTTGTAACCGAGCTATGGTCACTGTGTCCTATCAATTGAAATTAGATTAGCAGTGGTATGTTTTTTTGAATCACTGGTGTCATATACAGAATAATGCTCTTGCTTAGTGATTTTAGTTTTTTTGAATATCATATAGTACTTGAGGGAAAACAAAAACAAAACCAACAAACTTCGTGTCAGAGTTGAGCCCTGCTATCATTTTCAATGGAACTTGCCCCTGGCACATTCCTCAATCCCACCAGTATTTAAATTGCTTGCTCCAGTTACAGCTACCTGCATCAGTGCAACAAAGGTAAATAATGCCATTAATTCTAGTACTTTATTTACAATTACATTGAAACAATGAATGATTAAACCAGATTATTTCAGCTACTCTGTAATTATTCCATCTGTGCTACATCTTAGTCACAGTCCTTATTGGGAATTAATTTATAGTTACTCAAGAGTAAACCTCCAACTATACTATGTGCACCTTCTATTTTCAGTTAACATTTCTGCTGCTCTATACAATGTTGGCACTATTGACTCTCTTATAATAACTGAACTTTACAATCAAATAATTTTTTTAACTATTCTGTTATAGTAACTTTATCAGAAATATACAATTCTACCTCCCTCTTATATTAACTGTACAAAAAAAAAGTAGGGGACCTAAGTACCTCATATGCAACAGTAGACAATTTCACAAAAACTTTGGATGCTGTATCAATACTTTGATGTTATTTCCTACTACAAAATATAATGTTTTCCTCATTTACACTCATGGGAACAAAATAAACAAAGCTTTTCTTATTCTGCCTCAATAATTAGGAATCATCAGCCACAAGGAATTGCTACCTCCAACTTTATTTGTCTTTAATTAATCTATTGATTTATGTTAGCTAATGTCTGCATACCTCATATATTCCAATTTCGCCTGGTAACCATCTATTAATTTCAGTTTCAGGGTAACCTGTATAAACTATTGAGCTTATATTTTAAACCAACTATTAACAATTCCATTTCACGTTGTATTGCACGAGTAAATAATGGCTT
>DXKC01009469.1:0-10284 GCA_031170775.1 Cymbopogon citratus
GCACCTCCGATCTCCGGCTCATTCTCTCTCCGGTCTCCCGCTCAAGCTCCGTCGCGAGAGGGGGCTGCAGGTTACCTCCTGCTCTTCCTCCTGTCTTCTGCTGCACCTGCACTGCAACGGATTTCATATGGGGGCTGGAAAAACTATTGGAAATTTTGCAGCCTTGCAACGTCTCCCAATTTGATCCCAACTTCTGATTATGTTTTCTTTCAATGAAAGCTCGGATCAGTAGGATTGCACAGTTTATAATCAGAAGACCATAAAACTCACAGAAACATAATAAAAGCACGGTTTGTTTCGCACGGATATTTGCAGGAGAGAAATATTGCTGAGTTTCACTCATTCATACACTATATTACATAGCCAATCCCAATGCAAATTAATAATACAGTTTACACTTCACACAGAGGCCACATGGATGGCCTGTTATTGAAACACACTACTGGCATAATCAGACAACTGGAAGGACTACAGTTACAAGAGCTGTTTTCTTACAATGCATAATCAAACATAGTAATGGCTGTTACTCAATGTTCATCACTCATAGTACTCATCAATAACTATTGTGGGTTTCTTCGAATGCATGCTGACTGAGCTTCTGATATTAGACACTTTTTCCTTGGTAGCTTCAGAAGCCTGCTGGCTGACTCTTAGATAAACTTGTTGAAGGCTTGCAAGGTTTTCCAAACCATAAACACCTTGGGATAACCTGAACTGAAGTTCAAGTCTTTGAAGTTTTGGCATTGCCCCTTCTAGGAAGCTCAACAATGGTATCACCGGTGCTGACAGTCTTAGCAGTTTGAGAGTCACAAATCCACCATCCGGTACAAAGATCTTGCCTCCTGAATCCATAGTATTCTTCTGCAGAATCTCCACAATGCTACTTTCCTGTCCTTTTACATTGATTGAAAATGTGAGAGAAAACAACTTAGGGATCTGGGAAAGAACTTGTAAACAATCTGTCTGCAGTGAAGTTAACGATAAAGTTAACTTTTCGAGAGTCTCCAACTCCTTTATCCATTTAGGCACATGAAGCAATTTGCCAGAGAGATCAAGTGAGACAATGTATTTTGGTGGAGTCGATAGATCATCCATTGAATCAAGAAAGCCCGTGAAGCCATCGTCGATTGCAAGAGACTTGAGGGAGTAGCCAGTTAGGTGCTCAATAGCAGGCAATAACTCGTTGATGGTATGTATGCCTGTTAGGTTGTAGATGCTTAATTTCTTCAATCTGGTGAGGTTGTGCATGCTTCCAAGGTCTGGAGTTGAACCCTTACTAATCTCAATCCCTGATAGGGTCTGTAACGCTGTCATCTTTGCAATTTCTTCACTGAATCTCAAGGAAAGACGTGTGGATTTGTTGCCACCAAGCAGATGGACCATTTTTTGGAGCCGCCCAATGGATGAAGGCAACTCTGTCACATTTGTCTCCCTAATATCCAGTGTCTCCAAATATTGGAGTTTTCCAATTTCTGATGGGATCTTCTTGATGTACACATTGCGTAGGCTCAGGTACTTCAGTTGAAACATGTTAAAAATTTTCTTCAGCTGATTGGTATTTAAGTTCTTGCAACCTTCTAGATCCAACACTTGCAGTATAACAGACTTGAATGAATAAGAAGGTAGATGATTCAAATTATCAAACACTGTTAGTGACCGGACATGTGACAAGTTCATGTTCTCTATTTTCTCTTTAATATCATCAGGGTTGCTGTTATGAAGAGAAAGCCGGCGGACTTTGTTGCTTGGGGTTGCTGTGAGCCAGTGACCTCCAATAACAGTGATAAAGTTCTCTTCGTTTGACTTGGAGACAATATATTCAAGGATCATATCATGAACTTGGCAAGCCTTCACCTTGCCATTGGTGCTATGTTCCACTGCCCGGATTATGTTTCTTCCTATGAGCTCATTGAAACTGTCCTCAGCAACTTCCTCTACCGTTTTCCCATCCTTCTCAGCAATGAAACCTTCAGATATCCATCGCCTGATTAATCGCTTCCTGTTGATGCTGCAACCTTTCGGGAATATGCTCAAGTACAACAAACAATTCTTCAGATCGGCAGGCAAATCATTGTAGCAGAGGTTAAGAATTTGTGTCACACCCTCAGGACTAAGATTCTTATCCAGGTCTGAATTTAGAGAGTCTTTCACTGTTTCCCAATGGCTTTCTTCTGTCAGATCTCTTCTGGCTAGGAGCCCTGCCACTGCAACTATTGCCAAAGGTAGACCTCCACATTTCTTTACAATTTCATCCTTGGTTTCTTGGAATTCTTCTGGCTTTGGATCAGTAACTGTTTCAAAGAACAGCTGTTTGGATGCTGCATGAGGGAGTGGTTGAAGCATGCAGATATGTTCTTGATGATGGCAGCAGGCATTTGCTACAGACTTGAACCTTGTAGTCACCACTATGCTACTTCCCTTTTGATTTCTGGGCAAAGATTCCCAAATTTTGTTCCATGACGGTACGGACCATACATCATCTATAAAGAGAAAGTAACTGCAAAAGGAAAAAACAGATACTTAGTGGGGTTCTAACAACAGGATCGAATATTTGTCTGAATATTAGCATAACTGCATCTGCATAGTCAATACCACTCCTTGAACTGATTATTATCAATACCTTTTGTAGTAACACCTAGCGGATAGCTAACAACTGAAACGAAAATTGTAGTGATTTGTATTTCAGTTACATTTTGAATGAATGATTATGGAAATTTTTAAATAGTTTATTGATCTGTCATTAATTAAGTCAGTGTATCAGTACAGTGCTCACCTCTTATGTTCCAGCTGTGCTTTGAGCTTATCCTTGAGCTGTTTCTCACCCCATCTTTCGATTCCATCGGAGCGGCCCTCTGAGGTGCCACTGCCGCCTCTGTGCTCAGTATCCTGCTGCGGCATGACCTCCTCCAGAATGTCTCTCAACAGTGACTCCAGGTTCAGTTTCTGCGAAGCCTGGACCCATGCCCGGGACTCAAACTTCTCCCCAAACCTGCGTTGCAGTGCCAGCGCCATCGTCGTCTTACCAAGGCCACCAAATCCGACGATGGCGAGAATCCTCATGTCACTGTGTGACTCTGTCAGCCACCGCCCACGCTCAACAATGGCTTCCTCTTGTCCCACTGGCTCCATTGTACCGATGAGCTGTGGCGCAAGAGGTTGCAGATGATCGGTGGCATACTGGCGAACTGACCCACTCTTGTTGTTGCCTTGAATGAGTAGGCAGTCATTGGGGTCCTTCACGCCGTACCTCATGCGGTGTTCGCCGACTTCATGTGCGCGGTTCTTCAGGTGGATGATCTTGGAGGAGATGTTCCGGCGTGCCCAGAGTGTGGTCATGGTGTACCACGCTTGGCGCAGGTTGACAAGGAGGCCTTCGCCACGGGGCTGGCGGCCAAGACGGTGCGCAAAATCGTCGACACAGTCCTCGATGTCGTAGGCGACATCACGGACCTGCTCAATCCAGTCTTTAGTTTGCTCATCGTGGGTGGCCCCGGCTGCAGCTGCCCTTCCGAGCTTCCGGAGGAAGGCGTGCATGCTGGCGAGCTCGTTATTCATGTACTGAATCTCGCTGCGGACGCCGCTGATGAGCGTGTACTCCTGGGCGAGGAGGCTGCCGAGCTTCCCAATCAAGGATCTCATGGCACTCTCGGAGGCGCCCACGGCGAGCTCCATGCTCGCTCGGCTTTGACTTCACTGGATTCCTAGTAGAAAAGGCGCCATGGTTAGTTGCTAAGAGAAAAAATGGCAAGGAAACAATTCTTGCCTCAGATGAAGAAACCAAATATGTGAAGAGTGTGCGTGTTTCTTTTGTATATGCTGAAAATGAATAAAATTGAAAAGCAATGATTCAACTCTTTGTCAGCTTACCTCTGTTGCAACTACTATTAGGTCAGCTGCAATGTTGCACAAATTGGCCTGTCAAAGCCAAGTTCCATGGCATAATCTTGGCTTGTGGAGCCAAGCCATTATAGAAATAAAATCGCTCTTGGAGCGGGCGTCTCCCGATTGGTGCCGGGAGAAGGAGGACGCGGCCGAGGCTGGGCGAGGGAAGGCCTCTTGCGAACCAGCTTAGCGGCGGCGGCGAACCAGATCGGCTAGGGAAGTCCACCGGCGTGCGCTCCACCGCTACGAGCAAGTGAACTACAGTAATTAGGAGTGGTTTTGCACTTTGCTGGTAACAGATCTGAGTATGGGAGAAACAAGGAAGGATTTTTTTATGGTGACCAACAGTATTTCCCCTTTCTGTTGTAAAAAAAACAGTATTTCCCCTTTCCCATAAAAATAACTAGTCTATCAGTTCTAGTTCTAGCTAGATCGTGTCATGGCTCTTCTAGATAGTTTTTATCTATCTTGTATTTTGACGTACAGTGTACTACGCAATCCCAGAATAATTCATTTTGCAAAACCACCTTAAGTCAAATTATTTCAAATTTGATCATCTTTATAAAAAAATAGCAACATCTATAACACGACATATGTACATTATGAAAATATATTTAATTAGTACTAATATGGTGTAAATATTTTTATTAATATTATATTATATAATTTGTCGGACTTAAAATAATTTGACTTAGAGCACTTTAGAAGTTTATTTACTCTTTGGACGAGTTCTCCACTTCTTCCCATCTGTTCTCTCTCCTGAGAAATAAGAAATTAATATTTTATTGGCTACTGCATACATTGACCTAATTACACCAAACCAGAGTGTCTTCTGGCAAACATTGAGAATGGCCATGTCCGCCAGCAAATGTGTATACTTTGGATGTCCACGGCCTATTGTCCCTGAACATTTATTGTTATTTTTGTGTATATGTTTGGTTAAACTTTATGAACATTAATCAAGACTATAACTAATTCCGTAATTTTTTTTGGACAGTAGTACTATACTTATTCGATGTTATAAATATTATTAATATTTTTATCTATATATTTGATTTGGATATATATATAGAAAAGTTCTCCGCGAGATTTTCGGATCGAGCTTTGGCCTCGGTACATGTTGGATTAGTTGAATACAATTCGCTACATTGCTCAAGAAATAAAAAAAAGAACCAGATTCTCTGCGAGATTCCCGGGTCCAGCTTTGACCTCGGCACCCGTACGTTAGGTGGGTGGCTGGACGTTAGGATGGTGGAGACCAAAATAAACATAGTTGCCTCGAACAAAAATAAAAATAATTAAATATAATACTCCATCCTCCGTTAAAAGAATTTTGAAGTGTTAAAAGTTTTTAAGTTTGACCAAAACTTTTAAAGAAAATTACAAAACTAACTTTGCGTGAAACGAAGTTGAAATTTGTTATTTTTATCTCGCAAACGAAATCGAGTTTGTACAAGGTATTTTACAAGGTTGTGTATCATCATATCATCTACATGTGTGATTTTTTTTTAATTCAGATGACTATTTTTGTCGTGGTTTGCACAGGTTTTCATGGAAACGTTGGGTTTGCATTTGATACGTTATCTATTTTGAATCTCATCTAGTTAGCTATTCGCAATTTGCTATCGTGGACGCCCTAACGGATCTGTCACCTGAGTGATTGGAAATGGAGGCCAAATTAAGGAAGGAAATTACGCGTACAGAAGAAAATTACCGACGGCTGTAACCAAAGCAAAGATGACGTACAAACTGTGGAATCAAACTCATTGAATTTTATTTGAACGCACCTGTAGAAAAGTCAATAACAATGAAGATAAATGAGCTAAAACTTCTTGTTAGCTGTAAGCATCCACTAGTTGTCACATGTATATGTACTTTCTTCGTTCTGTAATTAATACAGACCGAAGATTCAAAATTTTTGGTACTGAGTCTGTTGCTTAGCCACATCTATGCTGGTTTCCCTTTTAAAACCCCATCCATGTATGCCTATCAAATATCATCTTGGGCACTAATCGTTATCCAAACTTAATGACATAATATACATGTATGTCTTTTTTAAACTATGCTTTTACCAAGTTGATAAACCAAGTAATTAATTATTAGGAATGGATACATTATTAGTCCTTCGCTAGATAATTATTTGGTCTTAAAAGTTGTTTTAAAACATATAAAAGGGCATACCTAGTGCCGTAGGCTCCCACACTATGGGGTCTGAGGAAGGGAAATTGTTTTAGAACAGATAAAATATTTAATTAAAAGTGGTGTAAATGGACCAAGTTTCAAATAGAATATGTATTATTACAATCATACATTCAACTTGTGATTCACATAAGACAATCATGCATTTTTTTTTTCCATCGATCACATGCTGCCATGAAATTACAACAGTGAGATTCTCATCTCCACAATGGCGTTTTTTTTGTACTACACTCCAGGTCCAGGGGCAAGGCAGGAAACTTGGATTGCATTGGTTAGAAACTCAGAGTTGCCATCCAGATTTCCCATGGGTTCAAAGGCTTAGCTCAGCCCCCTCAACCCCTTCAGTTGCATCATATCTATAGCGTCTCGATCGACGACGGTGATATATAGTGCTAGCTAGCTAGTAGCTAGAACTAGGCGAGGCGGCAATGGATCCCCTTGAGGATAGCCAGGCGACCATGAGCATGGTCGTCAGTGCATCAAACGAAGCCATCAAATCTCTGGGGAACAAGCTCCGGAGCCTTTTGTGCCAGGACTACATCAACGTCCAGAGCGTTCGCGGGGACCTCCAGTACATCTGTGACAAGATGGACAGCATGCAGGTCTTCGTCAAGCGGACGCCGGGCGACAACAGCGAGCAGCAGCAGGATTGGATGAGGCAGGTGAGGGAGTTAGCCTACGACATGGAGGACTACGTGGACGACCTCAGCCTCGACTTCAGGATCCACCCTCGCCGGAGCCGCAAGTTGACGTCCCTATGGCGGGCTTGGTACCTTCTCACCACGATTAATACTCGCAAGTCCATCGCCAAGGAGATCCGCAACTTCAAGATCAAGGTGGAGCAAATCATCCAGCGCCGAATCAGCTACGGTGTGGAGATCTTGGAAACGGTAAGCCCACAAGTTGCTACGAATGCTTTCACAATCTGCCTCACGCCTCCTGCAACTGCGAAGCTCATGGGAACCAGCAGCAGCAGGGCACCTGTCGGCATGGATGACGCCATCAAAGAACTTGAGCCATTGTTTGCTGAGGGGAAGCAGAACACCGATCCACTAAGGTATGTTGCCATTTATGGATTTCGAGGCATTGGCAAGACCATGCTTGCCAAAACCCTGTATCGCAAATTTGGGGACAACTTCGACTGCAGAGCATCAGTGACGGTGTCACTAAAGTTTGATTTCCCAATGGTTCTTAAAGACCTTCTTAAGCAAATTTATGAGCAGCAGACCAGTGCCTCCAATGATTACCTCGATGGGATTCAGGAATTGGAAGTACAAATGCTCATTAAGAAGATCACTGATCAACTAATGGGGAAGAGGTATGATTTTGGCTCTGCTAGATTCCTTCTTTTTCTTCATGCATATTGCTGTGATTCTAATTGGTAGTACTTCTTTATAGAGTACGCCTTATGGCACAAGCACGGATGATGTTACTCTAGCAACCCTTTTTTTCAGAAAGAATTACTACTCTTGAAAAATTTTACTAATATATTTTGTACCATGCTCGAAATAGGTACCTCATCCTGATAGATGATCTGTGGACTTTATCAGCATGGGAAACGATTAGTTACTGTTTCCCAAAGAATGAGAAGGGTGGCACCATAGTAGTGACGACAAGAATGCAAAGCGTAGCCAGAGCCATAGCCCCTCAGCAACAAAATGCTTGTATCTACTCCCAGAAGCCACTCTCTGAAGAAAACTCCTGCAAACTGTTCCATAGAATCATCTCCGGTGCTGGTGATGATATTTGTCCTACTAGATCAATTAATGGCAAGATTGTCATGGAGATATGCAGAGGTATTCCCTTAGCTATAATTTTGTTGGCAGGTCTGGTTGCAAGTAGACTGAGGTCACAGACTGGCTCAAACATTGATCTCCATTTGTCTCAAATTGGGGAGGATTTAAGCGAAGATCTGAAAAGCCCATTGAAAAGGTTGATACATATACTAGACCAATGCTACAACCCTTTGCCAGCTGATCTTAAGATCTGCCTTTTGTGGTTGAGCTTTTTTCCTAGTAAAGGTTGCTGGATCAGCAGAAATCGTGTGATTAGAAGATGGATAGCAGAAAGGCTCATCGCCGAGAAGCATCAGAAGACAGTGGAGGAAGTTGCCAAAGACTACTTCAATGAACTCATTGCCAGGAATCTAATCTGGGAAGTCAATTACAGTGGTGGAAAGGTGAAGAGCTTCCAAGGTCACGATATAGTTCTCGAGTACATCATCGCCAAATCAAATGCCGAGGATTTTATTAGCATTGTCGGTGGCCATTGGAAGACACCGGTTCCAAGAAACAAGGTTCGCCGGCTTTCAATCCATAACAGCAATATATCAGACAACAAAGTAATAGGGGAGCTTGAACTCTCCCATGTCCGAACCTTGTCGGTATTCAAGACTTCTATACTTCTCCACTCTGTGTCACTCAACTTTCAGAGACTGCAGCTGCTAGACCTTGAAGGTTGCAAGGACCTGACCTGGCATTTCCTTGATAAAATATGCAATATGCATCAGTTGAGGTACTTGAGCCTGCGCCAGACGAACATTGCAGAGATACCATACAAGATATACAAACTGAAACATTTAGAGCTACTTGACATAAGGGAGACAGACGTCATAAATTTGCCTGCATCATTTGATCGACTTCAGGGAATGACCCATCTACTGGTTGGCAATAAGAGCAAACGGATTGCATTAACATTAACTGAAGGAATATTAAAGATGACGGCTCTACAGACCCTATCCATGGTATGCTGTGTACCTAATTTCTTTTGTCTGCGCCACTTAAGGGTGCTTTCTATAACATGGTACTTTCACCAGTGCACTGACAGAGCATGGCAGGATGCTTTACGCTTATCCATCCAGGGTTGCTTAAAACTCCAATCACTGAGCATCCATTGTGATGGACTGGGTTGTGTAATGGATTTCCTTGGGTCAATAACTCATCCACCTAAGGAACTTGAGAAATTTAAGGTGATATCCGGTACATTTGTCAATGTTCCTCAGTGGATCGATGGTCTGAAGCACCTGTCTTTTCTGCAAATCACCGTTTGTAAACTAGAACCAGTTGATCTGAAGATTCTTGCGAACTTGCTTAATTTGCAGTACCTTACCTTGGGCTTGGAGTTCATTCCCCGAGAGGAGATAGAGATTGAAAATCAGGGGTTCAAAGAGCTTCTGATATTATCCGTGGATTGCCCTGTTCCATGGCTGACATTCAGACAAGGAGCTATGCCAAAGCTCACGTGTCTTGAACTGAAATTCTGCTCAGGCACGACAAGTCAAAGGGCTGTTACTTCTGGTATTGGGAACCTCGAAAGGATAACTGAAGTTGCCCTCAGTTACAACCAAAAATGGTGCGACAGTAGTTCCAGTGTCAAGATGATTGTTGAAGCAATGAAGAAAGAGGTTGCCAAGCATTGCAACCAAATTGACCTCATCATTAATGGCCGCAAAATTTATGTTCAAGAAGTTCAAGACAAGGACATGGAAACCAGAATTCAGATTGAAACTGAAGGGGAAGCTAAAGATTTTGTTCAAGCAGTTGGTCAGGAAACAAAGCGGGTTACAGAGGTTCAGGAAATTGATGTTGACACCTGAACCAGTCCTTAGGTCCAAGTCCCAACACAAAGGTGCGCTGCTCCTAGTTTTATAGAAGAAATTACTTGTATATTTTACAAATTTCATTCCTATTGAAGAAAGATTTTAATGTCCTCAGCAGAGTTATCAGAAGGAAATAAAGGGGAGGGGGAAAGCACCCAGTTGCCACAGCCTGGCAGGAAGTACAGCTCTCCCCAGTTGCCTACTCGTGACTCTGTAGTCTGTATGGGTGGGCTCCATGTATCGTATTGATATAGCAGTCTGATATCCGTTATTAGGTCACGCTGTGTTCACGTTGCCTGCTGCGATCCTGATTATTGTTGTTTGTAACTCTCTATTTGTATTTGTTGTTAGTACTCAATTCATCTGGCAACCTCTTTCTTGTTGACAGTAGCCTGAGCCCATCGGTGAGGAGGAGGCGGTGGGGACGGCAGCGGAGGTGAGGAGGCCGAGGTGGCGCTGGTGGATATGGGCGGGGGCTTGGGGAGCAGGAGGAGGAGAAGGCGGCGGACATGGCGATGGCGGGGGAGCATCTCTGTCAGTCTGAATAAAACTCTGAATGGAGACGCTGTGCCCTCTCCCTGTTTGCTTCACCTGAAGAAGCGGAG
>DXKC01009471.1:0-12879 GCA_031170775.1 Cymbopogon citratus
CAACTGGCTATTTGGTTGGGCCATGTTTGGGCCGTTTCCAGGATAGGACTTGCAGCCCAAGACCTTATCGCGCGGGAGCTGGGCGGCGGAGTCAGATGAGACGGAACTTTTGCTTTCCTCTGCTCGGGTGCTCTCGCTGGAAACGGTAGAACACAAACACCAACTCTGTGAAACTATGCGGAATGACGTCGAGCACGAGCAGGTTCTGCACCTTCTGTTGCCGTTGCCGCTGGGGATAGCAGCGCGCGGTCGCCTCCACGGCCTCCGGCCTCCGCCACACCGCAGGCCGGTTGCATGCTGGCTCGCGCACCGCCGCGGGCTTTGTCGCACCCCAAACCAGCCGCGTGCTCGGTCGCCGCTGCCGCCAGGCTCCGTCGCGTCCTAAGGCCGCCCGGCTGCATCCGCACGTGCCACCTCGATTGAGTTATGGCCTAGTGTAGTGCCGGCGGTTCAAAATCATACTCAAAACCAGCCAAGGACGTGAAGGAAAGTACACGGATTCGATTGATGGAGGAGCTTTTGTCTGGTTTTAAGTTGAGGGATGAACATTAGGGTCTTGTTTAGATTGAAAAAAAAAATCTAACCCGATGAATAGTACCACTTTCATCTTATTTGGCAAATATTATCCAATTATGGACCAACTAGGCTCAAAAAATTCATCTCGTGATTTCCAACTAAACTGTGTAATTAGTTATTTTTTACTTACATTTAATGCTCCATGCAAGCGGCTAAAAATTGATGTGATAGAGAGAGAGTGAAAAAACTTAGAATTTAGGTGTGATCGGGGCTAAGAATCTACCCTGGTCTCATTAACAAAGCCATGCCACATCCTTCGAGGAGCATGTGATTCTCTGATTTTTTAAAGCCTCTAGTCTGAGTACAGCTATAAAATTTGTTCATGCACAGACACACACCCCACACACTACGCACACACCACACACACCACTTATGCACTACTAGACCTACAACTACATACAGATAACCATCATGTCCTTATTAAGACCACCGAAACCAATCCTCTTGTGGCTTCACGTGAGAGAGGCTGCAGAGAAACAAATGGGGAAAAACCCCGGTGGGATGATCATGCGTCGAGCAGGGCTCGAACGCACGACCGGTGGCCTCCCCACCGGGAGAGCACACCAACCGAGCTACGGCTCGTTTCCCGTGAACAAAAATTCTCTGATTTTGCAACGCTAGCTGCCCAAGACTTGTATTGTGGTATTTCTTTTGCTATGGAGTATTTGGGATCAGAGTTGCATCCGCATCTCTGTTTTTTTGGCTATGACGTACTGACCACAACAAATATTGGTAGTGCTGATGTGATGAGACTACTGCTTCTGTACACACCCATGCTAATATGTGAGACGACCAACAGCTATGATATGGATAGGTAGTGCTGATGTGGAAGTTAGGGCAGCACGTCACCGTGGAGCATTGAAGAAGCGCTCAAAGGCCATGCGGGGGCACCGTATGTTTCTGTTTGTGGTTCCACACTCTAACAAATTATTTTTGTCTTTAGTTTTTCTTTACAAAGCACCTCAATGATGATTCAAGAAAATATAACACAGTTGGATAAAAAAAAACAACACATGATAGATATATCTTATGGATACATAATTTAATATTATAAAAAATACCAAAAAAATTTATAATCTAGCTAGGTTTTAGAACGTGGAGACACGAACGGAGACATACCGAGAAGACACAGAAGCTCCAGCCGACGGGACCAACGGCTCGCCGGCATCCGATCAGTCCCACACATCACTAATCCCACGAGAAAGCGTATTAGTAGCTTTACGCTAACACCATAGCGCAAGTGCACTATACAGACATCCCGTCTTTGCATTTGTTTTGCGTGCAGATCGCAGGTGACGCCTCTAGTGTCTAGACTGGCCACGACGCACGCCGGCAGGGCCGCACCGCACGCGAGTTGGTCGTCTGGTTCCGGTCCGCCTCGCTCCTTCCTCCTCACCGGGTTCCCACCTCTCCAGATCCAAATCCAGCGAGCGGCAGAGATCAAGAATGGAGCTGGAGGTGGGGGCGCCGTCGCCGGCGAGGTACCTGGTGGGGGCAGCTATCATGATGGCCGGCGTGGTGCTCCCGCTGGCGTACATGATCTTCCGCAGCAAGCGCGCGCCGTCCTCCGCCTCCGCCGCGGGGCCTTCCTCCTCCTTCTCCAAGCAGACGTAGGTGTGCTCTGCCTCTCTTCCTTCCTTCCTCCATGAGATGGAGAAGATACCGTCGACGACGCAACAGATCCGCGCGCTCGCTGCTAACTGATCCGTGACGCGCCTTTGCTTGCAGGAACAAGGGGCTCATCTGAGCGAGTGGGTGGATCGATCGCCTCCCCCTGATGCTTGTCATTCTGTCTGTTTCGGCGTGGCGAGATCCTGCAACCTGCTCCTGGGGACTGGGCACCATCACATCAAGCTACTAGCTGATTTGTAGTTAGTTCCTCTTGTACCTTGTGTAGATCAGATCGATTGCTTGTTTGACTGATTTGATACGGTTATAAATGATATGGGTTTACGATTTTGAGTGCACTACTTACAATGAGCATTCAAACAAACTTCAGTTTAGCTATACAAGCCACCTGCCCTCTTCTGCTGGCTGGCTGGCTTATTATGACAATTGAGTAGAATTCTTCTATACTCCCTCAATTCCAAAATGTAAGTTGTTTATTTGTCTTAGTTAAACTTCTCTAACTAAGACCAAGTTTATAGGACATCGAATTGGTATTGCCGAGACCACCAGGAAATATGTCTTGCCAGTGTATTTAGTTGGTATTGTAGACGTTAATGAATTTTCTATAGACTTGGTCAGGATTAGAGAATTTTGAGTTAGGACAGAAAACTGGCCTATGTTTTGGAATGGAGTACTATATTTCTTATCTGATAAGAAGCACAATTGTTGTGCCATTCATTCATTTGCATCCTCAGCTGTCAGCACATGCAGGTGTAGATGGATGCAAACCAAATGGTGTCCAATGATCAGTACTTTCAAGGTGAAGTTCTTGCATTGGCAGATCTAGCAGCATTGGAATCGCATTTGAGCATTGATCCTGCCCTTCTGTGTAGTTCTGATTCCTATGCGATCTTTTCTTTATGGCTTCCCTCGATACATAAGTTGTTGCTAACTAGCATTGGCTTCCCTTTGTGTTTGTGTTCTTACAAGTTGGCTCGTAACAATAGAATTGTTTGTATTCCTGCACATAAGGAAGGCAGAGTAAACAAATCAGTGTGCTGCCCCAGAAAAGTCAGCTTGGTTGATATTATTGTACTTCCGTTATTGGCTAACCTATATGATAACCATGATGCATTGCATTTGCACTTCAGATGGATTGGTTATTTCCATGGCCACATGAAGGGCTTGCCTTGTGGCTTGTGATCAAGATGGTATTCTCATGGAGTCAGCTGGTTATTCTGGGCCCACCCTTCCTCAGGTAGGTATAAATGCAAAATATAGTTGCAAGTAATATCATCATATTAACTAGTTAACTACTGTTATGGCACTAGTTTTGGTTGTGGGATACAGATATTTTGGATGGCACTTTAACATGTTTGTCCCTTGATATTGCACAAGAAGCTTATATGGGCATATGTATGCCATAAACCTATGAGAAAATTGGCACCTATTTGTTTTGAAGAGTTTTGATTGCCTAAGGAATAGTGATATCTCTAGTTGTCTCTTTACACAATGTGTATTAAGGCATCTGCATCAAAGAAACTATCTTCATGACAGGCAACGTTGGTTGCATCCTTCAACTTGTGGCACCCTTTGAATCTTGTTTTCTCATTGCGTGTCCTCTGTCGTTTAATCCTTTGACATTTGAATGACAGAGAAAGCATGAAAGTTAGATTCGTAGGGTGTGTTCGCTGCAGCAGCTCTCGCTATAGTACCCCATAGTTCATGAGCTGCAGCAGCCACAGCTGCCAAGAATGGTTACAGGGTTTCAGAACCCCAAAACCTTTTAGAAATGTCAGAAGGAAAGCTACAAGAACAAGGCATTGTTTGGTGTGGTGAAAAAAAAAAGTTTCATGCAATGAGAAACAAATTAATATCATGCTTGTTGAGATATGCAGATCTGTGAGCTTTATGTATTTGTGTATTCGTAGATTCTACCAAACTGCAAGACCAAATAATCAGCTAGACTCGGGCAGTTGGGCATATTTACCAGTTTAGATTTGTTTGTTTTTTACTTCACTAAAAATACATGCTTTACTTCCGTTTTACTTTTATCATTTGCTTTGAGATTAAACTTTTTCCAAAAATGGAATATTTGAATCAAACCCCAGTATTTAAGACTGTCCCTTCTGGAGTTGATGTACCCATGTTGACTGATCTGGTTCAGATGCCAGAACAACACCATGACATTCTCAAGCGTCAAGATCACTAGTTTCTAACCTGACTAAGTGAGAAGTGCCTGCTGGAGACTGGAGCTAGCACGAGTGCATGACATGTCCTTGGGCACCTCCTGGTGATATAACACAGATGGAGAGACAAAATTTTCCTACTCTGATATGGTGATCCTCAGTATACCAATTGCAAATTTGCAACTGCATTCCAATGCATTTCCTGCCCCTGTAATGCAGCTAGCGCACATTATGTTAGGTCACGCAGATAGAGCACCTGAGATGGAATAGTGCTTTATATGTTCCTACATTTCTGTGTGTAGTTAAACTAACTACTAGCTTCTATAGTTTCCATCATCAAACGTTAATCCCATTGTTGCGTCTGTAGGAAGTCTTTGTGCAAGACATTCTCTATTGCCACTTAGAGATGCTGGCCGTGCTACCTGTGTGTATCTCCTGCATTTCTGAATTACTTAAGATATTTCAGTGTTGACACTCTGGGCTTGAAAGAAAATCTGTATGGAGATAATAAAGAATATAGAGACTGTATTCGAGTAGTTGATGTGACGAATTGAAACAGGGTTATACGTACAATGACACTACAGCAGTAAGGCCTTATACAATGTAATTGATCTGGAACCTTTATGCAGATAACCAGCACACCATCCAGAGTTTTATGGCACGATCCAGAATCATCGGACCGTAAATCCGAACTTGGATTATCTGGTTTGCATTGTTTGAGCTCAATGGATCTGTTACCAACTCATCCTTAGTAATCTTCCCTGCTTACGTAGTTTGAAGGACTGATTGATTCTTCAAAAATTGCTGGACTGACGGGCGAACCGGTTCTGGATGTGATCAAGCGGTGCCGCAACCCGCAATCCAAACAGAATGAGCTTAAGTAGCTGAGCATTCGTGTTGCCTCGGGGACCCACCCGCCTATGATTACTTTCTCCTTGGTTAATCTCCGTGTGATTCTCCTTGCTTGGAAACTTTTCATCCTGTGTATAGGAGTTGGAGTGTACATCTGTCCATGTGCCCCTTTTTTTTTTATCTCGCAAAGATGTCCAGCGCCTGACGGATGGATTCAAGTGTTTTTCATTTGCCTTCTTCAGATTCCGGAGCTTCGTGTGCATTGTTTTCTGGAGATCCCGCGCACCTGCGATACCGGAGCTTCGTGTGCATGATGACGAGTTGTTTTCTGGAGATCCAGCACACCTGCCTCAGATGCCAGAACACCGCCATGAGATGCTCAACTGCTCAAGCGTGTGCAGATTGCCGGGTTCTCTACCTCTACCCTGCGAAGAGTCTTCTGGAGCTAGCATCATTCTATCTGCTGGGCACATCATCGTTCGAATGCATTGAACTGGGCACCTCTTATTGTGTGTGTGTGTGTGTGTGTTTTTTGAACAAAGGCACCGGCCATCGGACCAAAACATAGTGACACAGCGCCACCGTTGGCCAAAGAAAAAAGAGCTAGAACATATCACTCTGAGTCCGTTTGAAGCTGTGGTGACCGTTGCAAGTTGGAATTGTCCTGAGTTCAACTTCCAAAACATAGACTCTTTCTTTTCTTGAGCCAAGAGTGACGTGGTCCGCAATATTTTAGCATTCCTCTATTTTTAGTTGCGGAACGATTTTTCTATTATAGGTGTATCATTTTCTTTCCACGCACGGTGGAACAATTTTTCGGGAAAAAATGTTCATAATGAAGTAAATGATGTTTTAACATAAAAAATTAATGTTTGGAGATCGGCGACACACTTTTTACACTTGACAGCAGTAACATGCTACTCCCTCCTGTTTTAATTTACAAGTTAATTTTTAAAGAGTCAAATCATATAAAGTTTGAAAAAGTTATATAATAAACTAATAACATTCAAATATCATTAGATTGTTTATTCGCTCTCTTCACTTGAACTTATCAATCATAATGTATTGTTTTTATTATTTATTCACTCTGTTTGTTTGAACTTATCGGTTATAATGCATTGTTTTTGTTTTTATTTGTAACATCAGCCGAACAATCCAATTAATTTATTTTTATATACCTATTTAATGTCACTAATTTTCTATAATTTTATCTATATTTTTTTTATCAAACTTTAAAGGTTTTGACTCTTAAAAAATAAAATGATTATTATTTAGGACTGAGAAGTACAGTGCATCCTCGTGGAGAAGTGCAGTGCATCCTCGTTGCGTGGCACCGCGCCTGCTAGACTGCCACACCTACGTGGCTACATACGACCGCCATTGACGGCAGCGCCAACGCACGCGACACACAAGAGACCTCGGCGGCTCGCGTTTCTCTCCCCGCGCCCCGCCCTCCTCGGCTCCTCCTCCCTCCCTCCGAGAAAGACCCCCACCTCTCACTCCCGCGACGAACTCGCCGCGCTCTTCTCCCTCCCCATCTTTACCGGTTCTGGCTTTATCCCTCTCTCCCCTTTCCACGCCCAACCCACCGCCAAAAAAACCTGCAGCGCGCGCGACGCGACGCGACGCGAGCCGCGCGAGGAAGCACTCGCAGGCAACGCAGAACGCACCCGCTTGCCGATCGCCGGCGGGGCGCGACCGACCGACCGATATCGCCATGGAGCCGGACGACGAGGCGCTGAAGGTGGCGCGGACCCCGCCGCAGCAGCGCCGCGGGATCTCCTACAGCCAGCCGCTGTCGCGGGACGCCGCGTCCGCGCGCCGCGCCGCGCTGCGCAACCACAGCCTCGACGACGACCACATTCTCCCGGCGTCCCACTCCCTCAACTACCCGCTCCACCACGACCCCTCGGGCATGGCGGGACCCATGGGCTACCACCCGCCGCTCCCGCCCCACCAGCACCACCCCAGCGCGTCCTACTCCTCCAACAACGCCCGGCGCTCCGCCGGTGGCGTCAGCGAGGGCTCCATGACGCTCGAGCGCGCCATGTCGGAGTACGGCGGCGGCGGCGGCAGCCTCCCGGAGTTCGTCGGCGCGGGGGGAGGCAAGGGCATCTTCCGTGTGCCGCTCCGCGCCGCCATGCACCCGGGCCGTCCGCCCCCGCTCGAGGTGCGGCCCCACCCGCTCCGCGAGACGCAGGCGGGCTCCTTCCTACGATCGCTCGCCGCCGACCCGCAGCGCCGCCAGCTCTGGGCCGGGGCCGAGTCCGGGATCAGGGTGTGGTCGCTCGACGAGGTGTTCGCCGAGTGGGGCGCCGGCGCGCGGCGCGGCGATGAGGAGAGCGCGCCCTTCCGCGAGGGCATGCCCGCGCCGCCCGCGCTCTGCGTCGTCGTAGACAAGGCCAACCGCCTGCTGTGGACGGGGCATAAGGACGGGAGGATTCGATCGTGGCGCATGGACCTCGACGCGGCCGCCACGGCGCCTGCGCCCCCGGCCGCTGGTGCAGGCGGCGACGGCGGGAGCGTTGGGGGAAGTAGTCACGGCGGAGGAAGCAACAATGCGCCGGTGTTCAGGGAAGCCCTCACATGGCAGGCCTATGGCCGGACGCCCGTGCTCTCTATGGTCGTCACTTCGTATGGTGAGCATGCCATTTACGGCCGTCATTGCAATGCCGATGCATTTCTGTTGGCACAAACTCACAATTGCGTTATATCTGCACATTGGCATCACTTCATGTGAACTGAAACAAAATAAAAAAAATTCTGACCATACATCCTATGATCGTTGAAATAACAGGTGAGATATGGTCGGGTTCCGAGGGCGGAATCATAAAGGCATGGCCTTACGATGCCATTGCCAAGTCCCTGTCATTGTCACCAGAAGAGAGACATATGGCTGCTTTGTTGGTTGAGAGAGCCTACATCGACCTGAGGAACCATTGCACAGTTGGTAACGTTTGCTCGTTGCCCGCTTCTGATGTTAAGTACATGCTAGCGGATCATTCACGGGCAAAAGTCTGGACCGTGACAAGCATGACATTTGCTCTCTGGTATGCCTTCCCATACACAGATGAAATTTGTTCTTTCTTCTTCTTTTTGAAAGATCAGGAACTGATGAAATGTGTTAGTTAGATTACTGTTCTCCCCGGCACGTAGTAGGTACTTTAACACGCCAATTCTACTGTACTACTTGCTACAGGGATGCTCGTACAAGGGAGTTGCTGAAAGTATTTGGGATGGATGGCCAAGTTGAGTCAGCAAAGCTAGAGACAGCTGTCATGCCAGAGCAACCGGAGGATGAGATCAATCCCAATCCTAAAGCAAAACCTTCAAAGAAGGACAAGTCACAAGGTTCTTTGAACTTCTTCCAGAAATCTAGGAATGCTTTAATAGGAGCAGCCGATGCGGTGCGCAGGGTTGCAACGAAGGGGACATTTGTTGAAGATAACCGCAGAACGGGGGCGGTGGCTCAAGTAATGGATGGAACAATCTGGTCAGGATGCACGAATGGTGCCATTATTCAGTGGGATGGAAATGGGAATAGAGTGCAAGAATTCCAGCATCATACTTCTTCTGTGCAGTGCATAAAGGCACTTGGAGAAAGGGTGTGGGTGGGATATGCCAGTGGCATGATTCAAGTCATGGATAATGAAGGTAACATTATTGCAGGATGGACTGGGCATAGCTGTCCAGTTATAAGGATGGCAATTGGTTGTTCTTACATTTACACACTGGCACATCATGGTGGTATTCGGGGATGGCCACTAACTTCTCCTGGACCCCTTGACGATATTATCCGAACTGAACTGTCTAACAAAGAGCTGTCATACACTAGAATGGAGAAGATAAACATAATGGTAGGGAGTTGGAATGTAGCACAAGGGAAAGCATCTGCTGAGTCACTAAGATCATGGTTGGGTAGTGTATCATCTGATGTTGGGTTGGTGGTTGTTGGACTACAAGAGGTTGAGATGGGCGCAGGGTTTCTCGCCATTTCTGCTGCAAAAGAAACAGTAAGATACTTGCCTTACCATTTGGTGTTCTTTTTTTAGGTTCAATTCAGTTAATTATGCGTTTCTAGCTTGCTACTTAACATACATATAACTATTCACTATGTTGTTCCATATTAATTTTTCCTAGTAACCATAATTTGTTACAGATCAATACTGAAACATAGTTTTCTCCTCAGTGTTTCCTGTAATTTAACCGCACTTTAGATACTTTCTGTTGCATTTTCAAATTTAATAACTGTTGAGGTAGATGTGACTAGCACTTATTTCTGTTTTTGATGAAATATTTGCCGGGCTTGAATAGGCGCATAAGAATTGTTTTCACAGGAATTAACAGATTTGATCCTCTTTTCATGGTTTCAGGTAGGGCTTGAGGGCAGTGCGAATGGGCAATGGTGGATAGACAATATTGGCAAAGCGCTTGACGAGGGAACATCATTCCACCGAGTTGGTTCTAGGCAGTTGGCTGCATTGCTTATTGCTGCATGGTATTAGCTTGTTGTGAATTAGTTTCTTATAATTAAACTACAAATCTGTTATCACATAGTGATTTGTTGTTCAATTAACTATTTGTTTAACTACCTTTCTCATGTGATACATGACATGGAAAATATCAACTTTTAAAGGGCAAGAAAGAGCCTTAAACCATATGTTGGAGATGTTGAAGCTGCTGCAGTGCCGTGTGGTCTTGGACGTGCTATTGGCAATAAGGTACATGATAAAATAGTTGTACATGCTTTTTTCACCCGCCACCCCATAATTGAAATTTCATCTTGTAATGGTACGATCTTACCTCCTTTTGGGGATATCTGTATGTCTTATGTTGGAAGAAATTTTTAAAGATGATTACATAAGCAAGGTTTACGGAAAGAGAATTCTCATGTACTGTTTAATTCTATGTTTTAAATTCTGTTTCATGTTCAAGTCATGCTCCTCCATTCTTTTGTTTGTGTGGTGACAATTACTTCTTGTGCAGGGTGGCGTAGGATTGAGAATAAGAGTATATGATCGTAAAATGTGTTTTGTGAGTAATCACTTTGCTGCACATCTGGAAGCTGTGAGCAGACGCAATGCTGACTTTGACCACATTTATCGGACAATGGCTTTCAACAAACCTCATGGATCCACAGGTTCATGCTGAAGTGCCTGTTTTCTTGGCAGCAAACTATAGGTGTTACAAATAGTGGTTTCATACTGAAAAATATTTACATAATAACCCTTATTTTTTATGGTGCAGCTTCTGCTACATCTGTCCAATTGCACAGAACAGTGAATGTATGTGTGATCTAACCTTGAAATTATCAGTAGAGACTATCAAATTATTACTGAAGTCCAAATGTTGTGGTGATGCCAGGTCAATGGAAATCAGGTTGAAGAAGTAAGGCCTGACCTAGCAGAAGCTGATATGATCGTATTTCTTGGTGATTTCAATTACCGCCTTTATGGTATCACATATGATGAAGCGAGGGACATGGTTTCACAAAGAAGCTTCGATTGGCTAAGAGAGAAGGACCAGCTTCGTGCAGAAATGAAAGCTGGAAAGGTATTCCAAGGAATGCGTGAAGCTATAATCAAATTTCCTCCAACATACAAATTTCAAAAGCACCAACCTGGTCTTGGAGGTATGTATATGTTGCTACTTCAAACCTTTTGAAATCTTCTCTGTTCAACTATAGTTATGTAGTTTTTCCTGACTAGCGTGTTAAAGTCCTGTTTCTTGCTTTGTATCACAGTGCTGAAAACTGTTTGTCAACTGCCATGTAGGTTATGATTCAGGTGAGAAGAAGCGGATACCTGCTTGGTGTGATAGGGTACTATATCGTGATAGCCGTTCTGTATCAGTAGCTGAATGCTCATTAGAGTGCCCTGTAGTTGCTTCAATCACATCGTGAGATACTATTACACTTCTTTTTCCCTCTTTCAGATGACCGGTAATCCCTTTTATCCATACTGATTGATTTTCTTTTGATAGGTACGTGGCATGCATGGATGTCATAGAGAGTGATCATAAACCTGTGAGGTGTACATTCAGCGTTGATATTGCTAGAGTTGATGAGTTAATAAGAAGGCAAGAGTATGGAGAAATAATTGAATCAAATGAAAAAGTACGCTCTTTGTTCCAAGATGCTTGTTTTGTTCCAGACACTACAGTTAGCATAAGCGAAGTCACACTGGAGAATCAAGAGAACGTTGTATTCCAAATTACAAATAAATGTGAAACAAGCAAAGCGGCTTTTGAAATCCTATGTGACGGGCAGTCAACCAAGAAGGAGGACGGAACTAAATCAGAGATTTTTCCAAGGGCATCCTATGGCTTCCCACTTTGGCTCGAGGTAAGAACTATTGTAAATTCTTGTTTTTAAGTTCTATATGCAATGCAACACCTACAGCCTGTGATACATTCATGATTAATTCATTGCCTCCAAGTGAAGATATTGATACAAAAATCAATTTCCCTCCATATGTATCGATATGGTCAAAATATTACTACAATGCCCAAGTGACTGAATATGACACTGAACTACTGAAGTACCTTCTGATATCAGGAAACAGTTAATCTGATGCCTGTCATTTCTGCATTCAAAATTTTGTGTTCTGATTTCAAATTTTTCTCTCACACAGGTCCAACCAGCTGTCGGTCTGATAAAACCAGGTGAAACGGTGGAAATTACACTACACCATGAAGATTTTTACACACAGGAAGAGTTTGTAGACGGAATTCCACAGAACTGGTGGTGTGAGGACACCAGGGACAAGGAAGCCGTTCTCAGAATAAATATTACAGGCAGCAGCTCAACCGAAACCAAGACGCACACCATCAACGTCCAACATCGCTGCCCACCATCATCGGCGCCACCGCCGATGATGAACCAACCGGTGGCCGCTGCGCCTCCGAGCAATGTCCTTGCCAGCGAGGGACAATCAAAGCGCGCCTCCAAGAAGAGCCAGTCCAAACACCGGGAACAGCAACAACAGCAGCAGGATTACCCGCAGTTTGGGAGCTCGGAGGTACATGACCTGTGCCGCATGCGGTGCCCTTGAGACCTGTACAAACTACTCCTACATTACTACAAAGTAAGGAGTATGGATACTGAAGTTCTGTCTAGGAGGTGGGAATTATGAGTCTTAGGTTTCTCACATCGAAGTCCCGGAGTACCCTGCAAAAGAGAGAAAGAAGTCTGGGAGGAGTTGCTCCGGTTCTGTACATATGCTTCACTTGATCAGCTGCCACTCTCATGTAGCCCAAGCAAAGAGTCTAGAGTCCTGAGATAACAGTGATAATAACTTGTTTTATTCGTGTTCCTTATTGAAGAGTGTTCTCTAGATAGTAGAAGACAGGGATATTTGAACAATGCTTGATGTAATATGTTCCATAGAATTACCTTAGGTTTGTTCTCCCTTTTTTTTTTTCGAAAGGCGGAGGTTTGTTCTCCCTTCATGCAGCAGTTCTAATGATCTTGTACTTCAGACTATTGCCATTGTTAATAAGAAACCAATCCTTCATACCCTTGAATCATTTAATAATAATGCTTATGTTAGTACCTGTCTATCAGTCTCTAAGGCTTTGGTTCTTGTTACCAGCCTTGGACCTTCTCCCCCATCTCCAGTCTCCATGGTTCCATAGTCCATAGTGTCTACTGTCT
>DXKC01009477.1:0-10216 GCA_031170775.1 Cymbopogon citratus
GCAACATCCTTAGAAGAACTCGCCGATCATAAGCGGCTCTACGTCAACACTCACCGCAACATCCTCAGAAGAACTCATCGATCATAAATGGCTCGACAAAGAACTCGCCGATCATAAACAGCTCAAAGAACTCGCCGATCATAAATGGCTCAACGAAAAACTCGCCGCTCACAAACAGCTCAACGAAGAACTCTCCAAGAAGACTGGCCGCTATGATGGTATGATGAGGCCCTTACCCCCCCAACAGTGGTAGGGACAACCCTCCCTATCGGCCTTATAAGAAGACTGGCCTCTATGATGGTATGATGAGGCTCTTACCCCCCAACAGTGGTAGGGACAACCCTCCCTATCGGCCTTATAAGAAGACTGGCCTCTACAAAGGTATGATGAGGCCCCTACCCTCTGAGGTAGGGACAACCCTCCCTACCGGCCTTCAAGAAAAACTGGCCTCTACAAAGGTATGATGAGGCCCCTACCCTCTGAGGTAGGGACAACCCTCCCTACCAGCCGGTTTCGCTGAAAGACAGCGTTTATGGTCTGCTGAGGCCCCTCCTTCTGCCTGGGAGGGACAACCCTTCCAACCAGCCGCATGATGGCTTCCCTTAGCTCAAGGCCCCAGTCCATCGAGGTAGGAACAACCCTTAAAGCTTTGTGCCACAAGAGGATGGCTTTATAGTTTAGGCCCGCAGTCCATCGAGGCGGGAACCATGTTCAAACTTGCTGCAAAAGTCAGCACTGGTCTATGGGGCTCCGTCCACCCATGGGTATGGACAGGGAACAACCCCTAGATGCGCCAAAAAGGGACGGCTATGCTGGGGACGGTCATAATATCTCAAAGAAAACAAGTTCTCTCCACAAGAAAGGAGGAACATCACCGACAATCGCCGACAAATCACCGACAATCGTCGACCATCGCCACTAGAGACGGTCATAATATCTTAAAGAAAACAAATTCTCTCCACAAAAGGAGGAACATCGCCGATAATCACCGAAAAATCACTGACCATCAACGACAAATCAATAGCCAAGGGCCTCAATTACAGAGGAACAACCCTTGAGCATCAAGACGACGACAACAACCAAGGGCCTCAACTACAGAAGAACACCCCTTGAGCATCAAAACAACGACAATAGCCAAGAGCATCAACTACAGAGGAACAACCCTCGAACATTAAAAACCAAGCACCCAAGGGATCTAAAGAACCCTTGACACTACAAGGGATCAAGAAGAACCTTTTTTTACTCTACAAAGAAGAAGACAAAGGAGATCTAGAAGAACCCTTGATGACTACAAGATGATGATCCAAGCTACAAAAGAACTCAAATACAGAAGAACAACTCTCAAACTCTACGACAGGCTACCAAGAAAAGCATCAAACATATCAAAGAAGAAACAGCTCGCTACTCTACAAGGGAGCAAGACCATAAGGATTATTAGCAAAACAAAGGCAGATCGAAGCCTACACAGATATATACAATCGCCAAGTATCATCGCCACTCAACAAGCAAGCAAGAAACTATGACAGGCCATCAATAGGGCCATGAAGTATCATCGCCTCTCTACAAGCAGGCGGACAAAATTAACATCGCCCCATAAAAAGCAGGCGAACATCAGTATCAAGACAAATAAGAAATTGTTTTTCAAGCATCAGAAGCAGAAACAGGAGCAGCAAACATTTCAGCCACACGCTCGGGCAAATCAGCAGTGTCAGCCTAGGCTTTCTGCAGTGGTTCAAAGTCTTCAGGGCTCACATCTTCTTCAAGAACTCTCTCCAGGGGCACAACCAGGGCAAAAAAGCAAGCATATCCAAGAAGGGTACCGGCACACTCACGGAAAGAACTCTTGATGTATTGATAAAAGCGTTGAGGCACCAGAGGGAAGAACTCTTGAACCGCCAGTTGGTCATCTTTAGGAAGCCGGATGTAGGCCAAGACATGAGAAAAGGCATTATATAGCCTCTCAAATTGATCTTGGGAGGACCCCAGCTCAATATCCAAGGCAGCAGCAGAAATTGAAGCCGAAAAGAAGCAGAAAATCAGCAATGACATAAGAGCAGTAGGAAAAAGGAATCACGCAAACTTAGAAACAAAACTCACTGACTCTCCTCAGCTACCTTCACAGATCGTTTGCAAGCATCCAGATCCTTCATCATGTCATTCCTGGCAACCGTCAATCCTGAACAAAAGAAGTCAAAATCCTGCAAACACAAAAGGCAAAAACTCAGACAGAAGAGAACAAGCACTTAATTCCATTTTCCCGCTTCAACTCAGCAATGGTGTCCTGAGATTGAACAGACTGCGCCACATAGATCGACAACTGGCCTTACAAAGAGTTATCAGCATCCTAAAGCTTCTGATGGGCAGTTTTCAAACTCTCCATATCAACTGTCACTCTATCAAGCTCGGCACCAATCTGGGCAGCAGATGCAAACTCAGCAGGACCATAAAGAAGATCCTGGTCATGGACATATTCCTCAAAAAGAAGGAAAGAACTCAGAAAAGACAGCAGAACAACAAAGGAGTCACCAAAAGAACTCAGAAACTTACCTTCATCTTTGCATCAAGATTGGACACCAAGCCGGCCAACTCAGCAGTCCGCACAACACAATTGAGCTCAAGGTCAGCAGACCAAGCAGAAGAAGAAGCATGGACAAGCTGAGCAGAAGCAGCAGCAGCCAAAGAAATAGTCTCAAGAACCCGAGACCTCTCAACCAGAGCCGCAGCCTCAGCAGCAGATGGAGCAGCAGGGGCAGGAGCAGCAACATCCCCAACAGAGGGGCCAGGCATGGCAACATTCTCAACTGCAAAAGATTTTGCAGGCACATCAAAAAATAGAGAATTAACAAACTCACGAGCAGCCTGATCATCAGAACAAGCTGGAGCAAAGAATTGCAGGAAAAGAAGAATTCAGAAAACAGAAGCGTGCAAAGAAAGAACTCTGCACAAAGAAAAGAGAATGCAAGCTACATACCAGGGGCAGATAAAATCTCAGCAGTAGGGTCAGGCAACACAGCATCAGTAGCAACATCATCAGATACAGGGGGTAGGCCCTCAACAGCAAGGACACCACCAGAACTTTCAGCAGGAGGGACACCACCCCCAGGATTCACAATAGGGCCAACAATAGGGCCAGTAGCAGAAGAACCAGCAATAGCAGCATTAGAAGGCCTAAAAAAGAAGAAAAAGATCAAACACAAGAACCTAGCAAGTCAGAGGAAATTGACAAAAAATACATACCTTGCAACAATCTTCCTCACAACTCGTCGAATTGGAGGAAAAGCAGACAGAGAACGTTGTAAAGCATCTCCTGGCAGTGCATCAGTCGTCACTAAAGAAGGAGCCGCAGGTGGATCAGGGCAAGGCGTAGGGACACGCCTGAAAAAGAAGAAAAATTCAAATAAAGAACCCAAGAACCACAATAAAGCAAAGAAAAGGATTCAGAAAGGATACTCACCGCCGTAAAGCAAGAGGCATTTCATCTTCTTCCTCAGGATCATACAAAGGCAAAGGTGAACCATCTAAAGCAAAAGCATTCATTGAAAGGACCCAGGAAAATCAATACAGCACATCCAAAGGACATACCTATTAAAATATTACCTATAGGAAGCGGCTGAGAAGAAGTTCTGGCCCGAGTACTCCTGCTTGGCGTGGAAGGCACAACATCAGAAGCAGAACGCTTTCTACTAGCAGAAGACAACATTCGTAACAACCATGCTGGAGGAGTATATTCAACAAAAGAACCCAAAACATAAGAAAGACCAGATATAAACCGACAGGGCGGAGCAGTTGGCACAGAAGAACTCCGAGGAGGCACGGCAGCCACAGGAACGGCAGGAGCAACTGGCTCAAAATCCAGATGAAAATCACGGCCATATCCCTAAAAAAATCAAAAGAAAAACCGTTAGCATTCAAGTTCATATCAGAAGACATAGACAAATAAGAAGCAGATTGACTTACAACAGGAGGAGGATTTGCAACACTGTATTCTTCTGGGATCACAGGCAGAGAAGCAACAGACTTCAAGAAAACTCAAAGCCGAGAAAGCAATTCCTCATCAGATAACTCACTAGAAGCCATCCGAGAAGGGTCATCACCACCAATGTACTCAAAACCGAGATTCACCCTCTCCATAAGAGGCTGAATCCGGCGGCGAAGGAAACTCGCAAACAGGGCAGGACCAGTAACACCTCGCTCTTTGGTATCAGCAACCAACTTGAGTAGAGGAGCAAGAACAGCGACATCGGAATCCACAAGACGAGCACTCCACCGATTGGTGCGAGTGGGAGCAGAAGAAAAATCAAAAAGGAAATCATCGGAAGGCTTGGGGAGATAGAACCACTTATCAATCCAAGACAAGGAATCATGAAGGACAAGGGGAAAGAACTCTCAACCCTGACAGCGCTGAATAATGCAACAACCAAATGGAGGGGGAGCAGAAGCATTGGCAAACTTCAACCAGAAAAAGTGATGAAACAGATGAAGAAAGGGAGGAATCCCAAGGTAAGCCTCACACAAATGCACAAAGACAGAAAGAAGGAGAACGCTATTAGAAGCCAGATGATGGATCCCAATACTGTAGAAGCGAAGAAACTTTAGAAGAAAGACAGAGGGAGGAAAGCAGAGACCGGCATAGAAATAATGCAGAAAAACAACGAGATAAGAAGAAGGGGCAGGAACAGCATGATCAACGGGGACGATAAAATCGGAAAGAGATTGCGATTGAAGCAAACCGTGCGCAACAATCAGATCAACCTCCGTGGGCTGAATTGCCATAGGAATCCAAACACGCTGCATCGCGCGCATATCGATGAACTCGGTGTTCTTGATCTGCACCAGGGCCTGCTCTTGATCAATCTCGGTGGAAGTCTTCTTACTATTGCCCTTCTTGGCCATGGAGGGGCAAATGCAGCAAGAAATCAAGAGAGACGAGAAGATCTATAGGAAATCTGGGCAAAATGGCGGCGGCAGAAAGAAATCCGGACGAGATTGAGAGTATTCGAGGGTTTTCTCTCTCATGGGCAAGAAGCGGATGCGCCAAGGGAGAACGAAGGGGCAGTTAAAAGTAAAGATGGGCAGTAATGAAGGGAAGAGACGGGATCAATAAGGATACAATCATCATTCTCGGATGTAAGCAGTTGGGATTCCAAATTGTTACTGTTTCACAATTAGTGGAAAGCCTGAGCAACGGTCAAGTCGTACGAGCAGTGGAGACATAGAGACAAGACAGGATACTTATCCTTCCACGACATACAACACAACCAGCGAAAGGGCACAACAACACAGAGATACAGTTTGACAAAGGACACAAGGACATAAGCAATTATATTCCATCCATTAAGAAATGACTCAGCAAGTTACAAGTACAGAGGATACAAGATGGATAGAACTCAGATCACACTGATACAACTCAGGATTACATCAAGACAACTCAGACCATACTGGTACAACACAGAATTACATCAGAAGGACCCAGATTCAGAAGTTTTCTTCAAACACAACACATATTACAACAAAAAGAAGCATCACAGCACTGATCAAGAAAATATTGTGCAAAGCAAAAAAGGTTTGATGAATCCAGGAGGAGTGGAGCCTAACCTCTACCAAGATTCTATACAACCAAGCAAGAAGCAACTCGGCCAACACTTTTACAAAAGCAGAATGTGCATCCAAGATTGCTATAACAGGCAGTAGAGATGACACCAAAACTAGGGCCAACGGGTCAAGCAGCGAGACACCTGACCACCAGGCCAAAAACAACTCAGAGAAACCTCTCAACACGTGCTGATTTGTGCCAGAACACAAGAGTAACTCAACAACAAGCAAGCCAGGTGCAAATACACAATGACTTGTCGAGGTAGTCAACCACAAACATGATGATCAACTCAATAAGGACAAACTAGGCAATGGTGGTGGGTTTCTTGAAGTTTAGGTGAGGAAGCAACAACCACCAAACTCTCAAACCCTACCCATTCGCAGCCATGCCCTCAAAGAGAAGATACTGCTTGGGAACTAGCCTGCTACTAGTCCCTTTCTCAAAACCTACACCATTCACAAGAAGAACGCTATAGAAGACTCAAGAAGATGCCTGGGGGCTCGCTCAACCGCTCGCCACAACCCAGGAACAAGCTCGAGGGCTCGCTCAGACGCTCGCTATTCTCCAAAAGGCAGCCGAAGCATTCTTTGAATATTACAGAGGCAAAGCCCTAACAAAGGAGACAAGAACAAACTCGGGGGCTTGCAACAGAAGCTCGCCATTTTACAATACAAGCATCAGAAAGGAGAAGAAGTTGTGAGATCAAGAACACGAGACAACAGCTATTTATAGAAGAAAAGTGGAGCACGTGAACCAAGTCCACGAAGAAGAAATACACAGCATGTGAATCAACAGTCCCATTCAATGCTATCCTCACCTAAAAAGAAGGAGTAAAGAGGGCAGACTCAGCAGTGACTCAGCGATGACTCAGCAGAGGACGATGCAGTAAAGGCAGCAAATAGAGCCAGAGATTGAATGACAACACAATTCACAAGCCAAACAGTGAAGACAGAAGGAACGCAACAAGACAAAAGAAGAATATTCCAGGGAATATCTACAAACAACAATTAAAAGGACTCCAAGACTCTCATCCGAGTTCTTTCTTCAAAAGAACCCGGCTGAGGCTCGGGGTCTGCAAGATACCCACCAAGAGAAGACAAAAAAATAAAAAATTCCAAGATTTGACCCTCCAGCTTTTTTTTACCAAAAAAGCAAGAGGCTCGGGGGATACACTCAATGAGTGCAATTTTTTTATAAAAATTGCACCCACCATCGGGAGAGGAAGAAGTCCCAGAAGCACTCAAGAAGATCATCTCAAGGTTTCACTCAAGAGAACCCGAAGATAGTTCCCATCAACAAGTTCTCCAAAGGTCAACCATGAAATGCTCGAGGGCTTGTCGGTGTGGGACCCCCTAGGGTCCTCAACAAGATAGAACTCCAACAGAAGGACTCACCTGACGAATCCAGCAGGAACTAAGACACGAAGCGTAGCTACGTGCAGTAGTCTCCTGTCCTAGTTAGATGCGAAGCATAGTTGCTCTCCGCTAAGGACTCTATCTTTGTATCCGACTAGGAACCAAGGGACTCTCAACAGAATCTGGACTATACAGGTCTGTTGAGACTACCCGGTAGGGGGGAGAACACAATCCAAGAGACCTGCAACACAATCGACCACAACACAACACGAACACCACGACCCATTGTAATCGACGACTTACTGCAATACAACGCAAACCGGCTCACGCCTAAGACTGGATGTAAGGCTATTACTCGGCTTTCCCTGAGGGCCAGAACCAGTATAAACGTCTGTCCTTTTGCGTGCACCGCCGAGTCGGGCACCTCAACCGAGTTCGTGAGGTCGCCCACTACCTCCTCATGCCCTTCGCGTATCTAGCAAGTTTGATGAAGGACTACTTACTTAGCCAAAGTGAACTTTTGACTAAAAAAAGTGGACTAAAAGAGAACAACAAAAGAGAGATCACTTTCGAGCCTCGGAGCGCCGTTCCGGCCATCTCCGGCGAGCCCGCCGCCGCACGCGGTGCCGCTCCGATGACCAAGCCCCATCAGAGCCACCTCACTCGCCCGATCCGATCTGGACGGTCCAGATGCGCTGTTAACGCCCTGGTCAACGTAGGTCAAATGCGGACCCGCCAGCGCTGACGTGTCAGCCGACGTGTTGGCCACGCGGGAGCCACGTCATTGCCACGCGAGCGCCACGCGTGCGCTGATCGTGTCAACTCGGTCAAGCTGCTTTCTACCCTGCTGGTTTTGCAGAAAGGTCCCCCGACTTTCTTGTTTTTGCAAGTTAGTCCATCATAGCCCCATTGAAGTTCAAAACAGCCTCGCTTATTAGCAGTTTGACCCCTAAGCTTTCAGGTTTCTATGCCCGAAGTCTAGTAACTTTATAAAATGCCATTTCTATTTATTTTATAGTGCAAAAATAGTTTTGTTTATTTATAGTTTTGCCCATGACCTTGTTCTAGCCATAACTTATCCGTTTTAGCTCTGTTTTAGCCCATTGTTGTCGCGTTGTTTTTGTAATGATGCAAGGTACGTGTTAGAAGTAACTATAACCCTGTTTTATGCATTTGATAATGCAACTTATATATTAATTTGGTTAGTACAAGTATCTTTTAAACTAAAGACAACTCATGCAGATAGACCTTGGTAGTTGTGCTCTCCCTATGGTAGCTCCTTTGTTAGTTGTTCTTGCGCTCTCATGATCGTAGCTTCCTGTTTTCTCACTAGTCCGCACTAACGGCATAAACCCAGCCCCCTTTTTATTGGATTTATGCTTGCTGAGCAGTTTAATTGACATTAATTGAATACTTGAACCATAATAAGGGTTGGGTTTGTCAACCAAGATGATTAGTTAAGTAGGTGTTTAATAATGAGTGCTTAACTGCTAATAAAATGCTACTGCAGTCATACTTTTAGCTTTACCTTGTATTAGCCTTGCATGTCATTACTTTTCGCCTGTACTTGCTGAGTTCGACATGGACTCACCCTAGCTATTACCAACTGTCGACAGGGAATACCACGGGTACCCCATGAAGTTGGCTTGCAGGATCGTGGGCCCTGATAGTCCCACAACTCGGCAAGGCCTAGTAAGGCAAGAGTCAGACCGTGCAAGTTCTAGAAGGATTGTAACAAGTAGAGTACGAAACTCTTAGTTTAGGACTCTCTTTTAGAATCCGACCAGGACTCAAAAGAACTTGCAGCCATCTTTTGTCCTATAAAAGGTGGCTGCGGGTACCCCTTGTAAAAAACACACACAACACACGACAACTGACACACCCGATACTCATCAATACAACGCAACAGGCCACACACCGACTGGACATAAAGGCTATTACTCGACTTCTAGTCAAAGGCCCAAACCAGTATAAAATCGTCTTTCTCGTAGAGCTTGTTGCCGTAACCGTCGAGTTCCGCAATCTGTCAAGCCCCTCCGAACATAAAACACCATCTCAGGTACCCTAATGGTGGGCTATCGGTGATAAAATGTTGATAGCTGGCGTGCTAGGTAGGGGCTTTCGGTGGATTGTACCCTGTGAGTTCGGTGAACCACACCTTCAAGATGAGTTTCACCAAGGGAACAACCTTTGTTTTTGGGTCTTGGGTCTGTGAAGCGAATGAAGAAGGCCAGCTCCAAAGCCGTCTGATCAGCAACCCGAGGTTCGACGACATCAAGATCAACGAGGAAGAAGAATCGCTACTCATCGAAAAATTCAAAAAAAATTCAACTTCGACTACAATCCGGAAAGATGCGGGAAAGGACTCTGAGTCAAGTTTGGAGAACGAGTCAGACTTTGTTTCGAACAAGAAGACTACCATCCGGATACCATGATTGTATCCATATGGGTTACGGAATGCAGCTTCCATTGTTCAAGAATATAGAGAGAAGAGGTGTGATTGCCCCATTCATAAGAAGAGAAGCAAGCTAGAGCTCAAGAAGCCGATTACTAAGGTCCACAGATTTCAAGAACCCACTTTGACCTAGCTTGAAGAACTACCCTTTCAGGAGGGGAAAGAACTAGATTTTTCTTCGGAGGGATCGGAAGAAGAAGAACTCACAGTGAATAGGAGAAAGCTACTAAAAAGGACAATCTGTATGGTAGAAGTTGCTGAGATCGTAGAACCCCCAAAAACACCAGAAGTACATTCCTCGGATGAATCTGAAGGCGAAATCACGCCAGAAGAAAGAACGAATGTAGATGAAGGAGAAGAATAGAAGCAATCCAGGATGGCCAGGAATCGGCGCCGAGTCAGTCGAAAGAACAGAGCAAAGAGGAAGAAGCAGGCATGGGTCAAGTACAAGACGGAATTGTTGGCATATAACAAGAAGAGAGCAGAAAAAGAAGCCATGGCTAACAACGCGCAGGATAAGATCGAGGAGATAGAAAGACAACTTGAAGCTCTAAAGAAGGCACAAGAAACAGCGTTAAAGAAAGATCAAGAACCCGACGATGTAGTCGCAGTGTCAACTAGCAAACATCCAGAAGAACTCGGTTGTCAAGAAAACCAGCCCAGGAGGTCAATATTCAGCAGGTTGGGGCCAAAACAAGGTGGCAGTTTCGGAGAAAGGCCGAGACCGGTTTACTCACAGGCTCCAAGATCAGAAAGAACCCGCCCAAACCCACCACCTTACAGGCGACAAGAATATAACAGAAGAATGAATAG
>DXKC01009489.1:0-10856 GCA_031170775.1 Cymbopogon citratus
ACCTCCATCACCGACATGCTACTAGTAGTGTCTGCCGTGGTAGGCTTCTAGGCTGGTCCTATATATGGTGGTTGCCCAAGTTCGATCGATAGAGGTGGCTGATGATGATGCTCTCTTTTTTTTTTTTTGAAGAATAGATGATGCTCTCTTTGGCTGTCCTTTTTGCCTTCATGACTTTGGGAAGCATGTTTGAGGAGGACTTGATCAACGATGACGCCTGGCCTCTAGCAGCTCGACAGGCAATGGCGCAGCGCAGCTGCGCAGGGCCGTCGACTAATATGATTGGGAGGAAGGTCCTCGATCGCATCGCGGATGTGGATCCTATTGGACCTTGCTCTTTTTATTATTATTATTGCCTCGCTGTAGTATCTGAACTCACGCACCAACACACACCATACGCACGCTACTCACACACTCACACATTCATAGTGCGTAAGCTAGATATACAACTTATACCTAGACTATGCAACACGGCTGATAGATCTGACAGTTGTACTACATCCGTGCAAGGCAACGGAATTATTTAGGGAATCTACTGTTCCCGGGTGAAGCACCCTGCGTCGGCCAGCGCTCGAACGCGGGTGGCGTCGTGGCTAGCCAACCGAGCACAGCTCGGTCTTCTATTGGACCTTGCTCTTGGTTGTCTTTTTCCACCTGTATCTACAGCAGTTGTAGTCTGCAATGCTGGTATAATTGTCTTTTGTTATTTTTATTATTTATTATCTCCTTTCCATTCCTAAATGGTTTAATCTCAGATTTGAGATTTCGAGATTGTATTTGTATACCAAGTTGTATCCAGGTCCTGCTGGCCAACGATTTGGCCTCTTGTAGATTTTGTTCATGCTTCGTGTAAAAGCTAACAATCTCATGGTGTAAATAGGTTTGAATCTAACAATCTCATATCACTAACAGATGGGCCGCTACGAAGTACGAACGAACATAATTCAAACTGGACCAGAGTATTTAATCAAATTGGCAGTGATTTGTGTCATTCGTCAGAATAAAAAATGAATGGCCGCAGGAAAAAGACGCACGTGAGCAGGTTCAGGGGTTCAGTTACATGACCATCAGAAAATGCATCAACCTGGATCGGGCTCAGCATTTTTCTTACCAGTACCGCAAGCACTTGTCCCTGATAGCCTCTGACTTCACGAAAGCTTCAGGATGAATTCAGGCAGGCAGAGGTATTGGCAGCCTTGTTCGTTGCTCGAACTTGGAGGAAAGGATGCCACATACTCAAGTTTGGCATCTGCTGATCCACACAGAAAATCAACCAGGTCAGCGGAATAAGATATACCGGTGCAATTAGCCTGTCAGATTCCAGCATAAGTACTTGATACTCATGTTATCTATGTGACCCAACAAACTTTCAGCATCTCTGGGATGTCAGTAACCATTGAACTGCAGTCTCAATAGTTCACAAACAGAACGCAACCATTGAGTATCACGATAAAACTGAAAAAGAATAGGGCACAGGAATCTAATGGCTGAGCCTAATTGGTATTTGTCTGCACGCAGATGCTAAAGCAAACAAAAGACATGTTCTCCTGGTCCTGTCATAAACAAGTTACGCATTTGCATGACAGGCAGACACAGGAGCGACAGGAACCTTTTGAGCTATGCCAGCCTCATTCTAATCTTCAAATCCCACCAAATCATAGCCTAACTCATACACGTATACCTCGGACAGGCCCCCACCATGAGGTGAGAGGCAAGGCCACATGGACGACAGATGGAAATACCTGGAACACTGCATTGAAAGCAAATGTTTTCCCCCTGGCTTTGGTAGCAACAGAAGGTCTAGAAATAGTTGAGAAAGTTATGAGGAACAGTTGGAGGGATAGGCTGCCTTTCCAATTTAAAGGCACTGCCATCCTTTCTTCAGACCCCATGACAAGCTTCCACGGTCACAAGCAACCACATTGCATAGTTCTTAGCCTCATGGAATTCAACCCCTACCCTGCATTGTCTGCCCTGTGAAGAGAGAGAAGAGAGAGAGAGACGAGAGGGGTTCGGTGCTCTTCTCAGGCTGCAAGTCAAGGAGTGAGGACAAGAATGCCTTCTTCAAAGTGGGTTGTTGAGGTGTTCTGAAGAAGTATTGGCAGTGTGTCGGCGCGCGTCTGTTCCTTCAGTCATTTCATAATTTCGTCTTCCTTTCCTTGTGTTGTCATTGGCCTCTCTTTCTGTGTCCCTGCACTCTCCTGTTATGGAGTCCTCCCAGATTAGTGGGGACAATGCCGAAGAGTGCAACAGTAACGAATCTGGGTGGACGATGTACCTGGGCTCCCCAGTGAATAGTGATGATCTCAAAGCCAACGGCAGTAAAGGGAGTACTTTTGGCAGTGGCTGTAGCAATGGTAGAAGCAAAAATGACGACATGGATTATGATGATGGAGATTATGATTCATTAGCTTCTGATGCTTCCACAGGACCAGCTCAAGTGAAGGTGCTTAATGGCAAAGAAAAGAAAATTCATGAGAAAACAGCCATACATGAACACGGTAGCGATGAGCAAGATGAGATACGTACCAAGCTCCCTAACAGCTGTGACAAAAAAGCAGGCAAGATGAAAAAAGGAGAAGAGAAGACCACGAATAGGAGCCACAGCAAGAGGCTTAGTTCTTGTTCTTCACGAACAAGCTTCTTTAGGTAACTGTTGTAAAACCCTTGTAGATGTCTCTCAACCATTTACAATCTAGTTAAAATCTTTGTAGAAGCATGGGGAATGCAAAGCTTTTGGGATCTTAGGGCAAATAGGTACCCCTTATTAGCATGTGTTTATATAGATATTAACAGAGCACTCTCTCCAGATATATTTCAAAGGATGTTTTCTACTTAATCACTTTTACTGTTCTTCCCAGCATCTGTAGAGTTTGAAATGTCCGTTATATGGCTGCAAAGTGGCAATTTTACCAAGAGAAAAAACTAATAAACTCTATGAAAGAGAGAAAATTTATATTGCCATTGAAGCATCCACAGTAAATCCACTGACACAAGGGTTTCATTTTTGGCTGTTAATCATGCGAATTAAACAATGCACATACTATTTATGAGACGTAAATCTGGAAAGAGACTGATTACAAAAACTGTAGTACAAAGTATAAACATCTAGTTTACAAACCAACATAAAGAAACATACACATGTGGTACAAGAGCCTATAGCTATCACCTGATGTGTGCAATCGACTAGCATCTGCAAGTGCTCTAAAGCAGTCAATTAAAGCACCTCCTTCTCTGCAAGTGATGTGGAGGAACTAGACCAGCAACAGTATTGCCATACCTGAAATAGAGCAAGAAAGCCTTATTAAAGGGAATGGTTAAGAGTTGAAGCACTTGATTGAACTAGTGGATACAAAGTGAACCAAACAGTATATCTATAGGATGAAAGATGAAAGTCAATATAGACACTTTAAGGGCATACAACAAATCTACAATGTCAACTATCATGATAAATGCTAGTTCATTATCACCGCTCATAATGTGTGCCTTGAAATATAAACCTTTCCACAGGAGCCTTGAACATATTACATACACAATTCAAGAAAAAAGGAATCTTCATACAGCAAAGTTACCCAGAAAGGATTGTCATTGTATCTGAATGCCCAAACTACAATATAGAGGTATCAGAGTCCTTGACAGGTAGGCAGATGCAGGACCTATGAAGCTCCATAGGCAGAATCTTCGCTGAATGGCAATCAGGATCTTTCACCCTGAATTATCTAGTAGGGAACCAATCACAAGAAAGACAACCAGCGCAACATGGGGGACGCAAATTCCCAACCTAGTAGGTTAGTTTGTCAAATGTTCAGAAATTACAGCTATGGGTACACATTTGGCAACTTATAGATCCAAAATTTCAGCACCATAGAGGAGCCAATATCGACACTTAGACTAACCACGATCTGTGCTGAAAAATTTCTCTGTACGCCAGCCCATGCCCATGCCAGGAACCATCAGCAAAACACTGTTACATTGATGCTTTGGACTAAATCATCAGAACCATCCCAGGGTAGGGAACCAACAGCTGGCTATGAAATAGTTATTTTTTATTTGCTCAGCATTGAAGCAAGAAGACTACTCGACTCATGCTGTTTGTGATTCAGCATCGGTTGACACAATGAGATGATTCGATGCTTATATGCTCTCTCCCTTCTTTCAGCATCGATAGAACACTTATGTTGTGGCTAGTCTTGTGGGTAATCTACCTTATCAAGTGTCAAGGTAGATAGTTGTTCAAATCGAGTGTTTTTTTCTTGTTCACGTTTGTTTCTTAGACAAGGTGTAGTGTGAGTTCGTGTCCTGTAAATATTTTATCCCCTTAATGCAATGATGTGCAGTCCTCCTGCGATCTGAGAAGAGAAGCGCCATGGTAGATGCTAGTTTATATCCCTCTGCTGATAATGTGCTCTTATAGCAGTATAAAGCTTTCTAGGGGAAATCTTAAACATACACAATTCAACTGAAAAGGGATCTTCATACATCAAAGATTCAAAGTTACCCAGACAGGATAATCGCGAGTAGTATATGAAGGGCCCAAACTGGAATATAGAGACAACACAGTCCTCAGTCCTCACAGGTGGACAGGACCTGTGAAGGACAATAGGCACAAGTGGAAGGAGCTTTTCACTCTGATTTATCTACTGGGGAACTAGTTACAAGAAAGAGTAAAAGACAACCAAGGCAACATGGACGAAAAAATTCACTACCTACTAGTTTAGGTTGTGAAATTGTTCCCGCAAACATACGTGCACATCTGGCAACTGCTAGAGCCTAAATTTAAATTTCGGGATCACAGGTGAGATTGCTCCAATATCAAGTTAGTAGTTAGAAAGGCCTTTTTCGTCTTATATACAAAAAATGAAGGGTGGAGATTCTATTGCAACGCAGCACAATACATACTCAAATGCTAGGGAGATAGCGGTTAACATTCCTGAATTATCTCATGTTCCTCAGAAACATAGCACCGAACGCCATTTTTCAGTTCCAAAATAGGCCATAGATAGCGCAGCGCAGGCGAATTTGTTCCGAAACCAGACTGGGCTAGTGGCCAACGAAACGAACCCAGCGAGATCGGGAAACACGCGCGTGCGATAAGGAAAATGTACCCAGAGGTTGCGGCGCGGCAGTGGTGGCGGCGGCGGCGGCTACGACGCCGCGGCGGGCTTGGAGTGGTGGAGGAACGCCGCGGAGCAGAGCACGGTGGTGACGAGGGCGAAGAAGCCGAGCGCCACCGCCAGCGACATCCCGGCCACCGCCAGATCCAGCGCCAGCTGCGCGCCGTGGAACACCAGGCCCAGCGCCATCGTCCTCGGCTCCCTGCCTCCCGTCGCCGCTCTCTAGCATGCGGTGGTGTCCGGCGAGCGCGGCCCTCTGGCTCGAGCCTGCGCCTATTTCAACGCGACGCGCGAGGAGGGAGGCGGTGTGGCATGGAAGAGAAGCGGCGGGTGACACGCGGAGCGGCGAGGCGCGGGAGCGGAGGCGGCGACACGGCCACCTGGATCCGCACCAGACCCGCCCGTGTCGCCTGCGACCTGCGAGCCGTTTCGACACAGCTGACCGCGCGGTGGACAAAGGAGAGCAGGGTCGCGTCCCAGTGTCCGACCGCGACCGACCACAGCGGGGAACCAAATTTTAAGAGATTTTGACTTTCTAAATGTGTTACGTGCATGGTAATAAACCTAGAAAAACAAAAAAAAACTTATAATTTGCAAGTTTGCAATGGAGTATAGGGTAATAGCCGTACAATTAAAAAGGTGCAAAATAGGTGGAAAGGGTTATGATAGACAAATGATCTATGACTGAGATGGAATAATGTCATGCTGGTCTGTTATTCGAGAAGCTACAAAGTCAAAAACAACTGATGTACAACAGAGACCAACCCAGTACCACTCGGTAACAGGTCAATCAGTTATACCAGCTGCATCACCATCCTTCTACAATCTACCTTCAAAATAAGCAAAATAACCGGATCAAGTTTTGCGTTGCAGCTATTGTATTTGTAACACCTGTCACTCCATGTGAGTATGTGACTCAATCTTCGTCACCGTCATATATGTTCCTTCAAATTTTGCAAAGCTAATGCTTCCGACAGCCAGTACAATCGAGCACCTATCAAGTAATAAGATTCAGATCATAGAGCTGTTGGCCTAGAAGCCTGAAAACGGTACAACAAGGCCAATAGGTCAGCCCCTTGCGTAAGGGAAGGAAATGATAAACCGCTGCATGTTTCATGATCAAGCTTCACGATAGGTACGGAGACCCTATCGTACTGCAATCATGTAAGGTAGGTAAAAAAACCCATCGATTTGCTTCCAGCAAAACAGAAGACAGCATTGTCATCATACTCAACAGAGAGATTTGCCTTCATTCTGTGAGCCGCTAGACAGACCAATGACTCTGCTTTCTCAGTAAGCTTCCCAATACGGGTGGTTACTTGGATTCCTTCACCAAGATTTGGGAACATCTGAGGGGTTTATATGTGGTCTCTTGTTAGCATCATACGAGGATGCCAGCCTCCTTGCCCAAAGACTCTCCTCTGGCAACCAAGATATGGTGGCACCCATTGTGGCACACCATCTTAGGTTCAGTAAAGCAGTCGCGAGAAATTCTTCACCTGCTTGGAATGCCCTTATGATCCTCAATTCAGCATCAGGCTCTTCACTGAGGATTAAATCTTCAAAAACAATTCTTTTCTCACTAAGAATGCTGACATCCTCAGATATCATTCTCATGCTGAGGACTAGCAATGCCTCAACTGCAGTACTGTACAGTTCATGCTCCTCGTAGGCACAAAATGTGTACCAAAGTGTTGATGGGTCAGGTTGGACTTTTGCTCGGTGTATACACTCCACGATATATTCAAGGACATGAATTTGACCCTGTGAAGAATGTCCAAAATGAGTTTAACTTCAGCATCACTTTAGCAGGAAGAATAAAAATATATGATTTCTATCATCAACATACTCTGGCATATGCATGTGAGAGTACTGTGTTGAAAATATGTATATCAGGCTGAAGTCCTTCAATCTTGCATATATCAAGCAGATCCAGAGCCCCTTCAAAATTATCATCTGCTAATACAACCTATCTCACATCATGAAATAGACATGAGATCAATCAGACCACTAAACGTCAACCCAACTAATATGTAATCGGTAAATATGATAGATCTAAAAGACATATGTACTATTCTTAGCCAGATTTACCTTCAGGAGTGATGTAAAAGTCACAACCGTAGGATTGAAACCATCTCGGAGCATCAAAGACAGCAAAGCACTAGCTGATTTGAAACATGGCAGCCATTTGCAGCACTCTATCATGATAGTATAAATTGAAACATCAACTGGAAGGCTGCATGATCTCATGATTTTGAAGATCATTACTGCTCTGTGAGTCTGCAAACCAGAAAAGAAACATGGATCAAGATTTAATAACATAATAACAAGTTCAATATCTGTAAAATGTAGTCATGCAATGAAATTTCAGATTGCAACCAGTTCCATACGAAAACTTTGACAATATATGGAGTGTTGTAGCATACTCCCTCCACTGCAAATTGTAAGTAGTTTCAGCTTTGTCCTAAGTCAAACTTGTCTAGCTTTGACTAAGTTTATAGAAAAGTACATTAACATCTGCGATATCAAAAAGATACACTATCAGACTATATACCATGGTGTATATAATGAATCTAGTTTGATGTTGTAGATGTTTATGCATTTTTTTCTATAGACTTAGTCAAAGCTAGAGAAGTTTAACTTAGGACAAAGCTAGAACGACTTACAATTTGGAATGAGTACTTTCAAATTTCAAGTAAAAACTCCAAATGTTCTATAGATTTAGATACAACAAAAGAAAAGAACTGCATGCTATATAATCCGCAGCACAGAATCAATCTGAAACTGAATTTTGCAAATAAGCAAGAAAAGTGAATGAATCTTGAATTATTTAGAATTGTATTGATTCCATGCCCAATTTAGCGGTGATTGCTTAACACTGTAACTAAAATTTCTTTGGTGGTTGCATAACACCGTAACTACAACATAATTGGCGACTGCACTTGGGATTTCCCCATCAAATGCAGCGAGATTAAAAGAGCCAAAATAGCTGTTACAACTAGATTTACATGCTTTACAAAGAAAAGAGATAAAATTATCCTCATTTTGTCACATCAGAAAAACTTAATAGGTTGTTGATACGTACTTCCTTCGCATCAACCAGACCATGCAACACAATGCTGTAGAGATCACTCTTCTGATAAGGATTTATTTTCCACAAAATATTTTCTGCTATATTCAGGTACCTCAGCATTTCCTCTATCATCCCCTCAGATCCAAAAGCTCGTATCTGAAACAGAATAAATAGAACATTCAAAGGATTTTTCAGCATAAGAAGCATTGAGAGATGTGACTGCAAGTTAAAAGTTAAAACACAACATATGCCATAAACTTTTACAGATGGCATGATCATCATTCAATCAGTAAACTGTCTGAGAACTAACTGGCAACATTTTGGGTTATGACATCCAGTGGGAACTAGCTGGCGAGAAAATATTCAGAATTTAGACAAACCAACAATGATATGTCCTGTTCAGATGGTGCTTCCAATTACCATAAAAAATATACTAAATTGACCAGTGGAAATAGTAGTGGACTTATTACCTTTTAAGTAATAACTGTTAGTCTGTCACAGTTCACAGGGAATTTTAGATAGAAACAGAGAAGATTAAGGCGAGTATATATCAGCTATTTTCCTATTCAGACAAGTTAAAGCATGATGTGGACAATGTGAAAAGGCCAGCAAATGGAATTGGTTTCTAACTGGATACATACAATTGCCAAATATCTTAGATCTCTATAGTGCAAAGAAAAAAGGCTTACCAAGTTCTTCATAGACACAAAGCTGTGTTGGATTCCATTGTTAAACATGTCCATCTCAATGATACTTATCCTTTTGGAAACATCAGCATGAGAAAGCACATTTCCTTCTTCATAAGGAACATTTACATTTCCAAACAGAGAAAACAAAAGTTCATATGTCCTGAGAGTTGGCTTCATGTTCACATGTTTCATTTTAGCTAGTATGCGCACAGCTCTTTCTGGTTCATTCTGCCAAGAAAAGGGGGGAGGGGGAGGAGAGGTTTAGTTCATTCTTCTTATTAATGAAACAGAAATTTTAATGAGCATCAAGCATTTGAAGATTCAGCAGAAGGGACAGAAACCCGATATCATAAAATCTATTTCCAGATTCAATGCATTACCATAATCGCACACCCAGAAAGCAAAGCATTAAAGGCACGTATATGCTTTGGTTTTATCTCTGAAATTCTTTCCAAAAGATCCTCAGCCAAATCCAACTGTGAACTATCGCTATAACCCACTGAGAGAGCAGCAAGTGTATCACTGTAAAGTTCAATGCCCCTTATCTCCATGGCTTTAATCTGGAAAACATGAATATAAGATATACATGGGAAAATAATGCTATCTCCAAATAAAATTGATACTGTCCGGATATGTGGACTGTGAAGTCAAACCTTTAAATTTTCAATACATGTAGAAGTACTTAAATTTGTCACCTAAAAGTGATATTGATCAGTTTTTTTGTCCAAAGTGCTACTACATTTTAGATTGAGTGAAATGCACCATAGGCCTCTGAACTTGCACTGCTATGTCAAATAGGTCCTGGACTTGCAAACCGCGTATCTGATCCCTCAAACTCGCAAACCGGTTCATCACAGGCCCAAATGTCAAAACCAGTCCGGTTTTGCCATGATATTTTTCAAAAACAACCCTCCCCAATCTCGCATCTCACATGGTTTTGGGGAAAATCTTGGGATCAGGCAGCCAGACGCCGTGGTCCGGTTCGGTCCAGTCCAAAAGCGGGATAGCTTTTCTTGTTTGCATTGCGTGTGCCCGGGGGCTTGCCCTGCCCTGCCAGTGCCGTTCGCTGCATTGACATGTGCTGCCCTGCCGAGTGTGCATGAGTGCAACTCAAAGCGAGCAGGGCAGGGTACTCTTCTTCGCTGCTGTGTCCAGTGTCCTTCCCTTGTGCCTGCAGCACTGCACGTCGGCCTGTCCATTGTAGCTAGTACTCCTACGTGAGGCCACATGCCACGCCGTGCCATCTTTTGCACTGCCATTTTTGCCTGACATTGATGAGCTCATCGGGATGGCATTGGTGAAATCTCACAAGTGCAGCATGCTGTGATTTGCTTCTTGTAAACACCTGAGTGATGACTAGATTGTACAATTAGCAGTTCACTTCACATATCTGCAAGCTAGAGGAAGAAAACCAAGTGATGTCGCAGACACAGTACTAGAGCAGCACGGCACACATCTGCAAGCAAAGCTTTTGGGAACAACACACAGACTCACGCACGCACGCACACAGTAGAAGCAGCCAAGAACCGCAAACTGTCAACGCAACACAAGCGCAGATCTCACGGCGACGGTGACCAGTTGAAGCCGGCGAAGCTCTCGCCGAAGCCGCCGCCGTAGAACCTCACCTCGAGGTTTTCCAGCCCCTGCCCGTCGTCCCAGATGGCCTTGTCGTCGCTGCCAACGGCGCAGTATTCATCGTCGACGTCATCCATGAACTCCCACGAGTAGATGGAGTCGTCCGAGTAGTCGAAGCACTCCTCCCAGTAGTTGTTCTCGTAGCAGTCGTCGACGCGCAGGCCATGGACGCGGAGCGCCCTGTAGGAACTTGTCGTTCACGGTCCAGCAGCCGCGGAGGTCCAGGAACTTGAGATCGCGGCACTGCCCTAGGATCTCCAGCATGGCCTCCGTTGCGATCAGCATGTACCTGTTATGACCGGCCTACAATACTCCAGGCGCCGGCCCATTAGTGGCTAATAGAGC
>DXKC01009500.1:0-13087 GCA_031170775.1 Cymbopogon citratus
TACGTGCAACACAACTTTTTATGTTGACTCTTCTTAATGCCTCATATAGTGTATTCTTCGATCAGTCAAGACGACCGACTGTGTAGACTTTGTTTTGCTCGCTCGTCTACTTATTAACAGGTTGAGCTGGCTCATAAGCCTCTAAGCCCATTTTTTTTTCTTTTGCGGGGTAACGCTAATATTCTACTGACAATGTATGTATAGTAAAAAACTTATGTCCCTCATGAGTAAACATTAAAGCAATGGTAGGATGAAAAAAATAGTGTCCTACAGCAAAGGAATTTTGGTTCAGTATCCCACAGCCAATTTTATATATTTTTAGTGTCTTACAGCCAATATTTCCAAAAAAAAAAGGAACTGTAATTTCTTATTGCTGGGAACTATTTTGAGATTTTACAGCTTTAGGGTCCAAATGAAAACAAAAATAATTACCGATAAAATGGAAACATACTATAAAACCAATGAAATAGGGCTTTCTTGGATGTACTCTATCCAGCCACCTCATTCCATGTGTGTTGGAGTGGATTGGGTGAAACTTAAAAACTATTTTTCACTCCGATTCACTCCGACACACATGAGTTGAGGGGGATATAAGTGCATCCAAACAAAGCTTTAGGTATTTTAGTTAGATCATTCACCATGCATGATTTACCATGGTACAACTAGAAACTATTTACCATCTGTCTCTCCATCAATGAGAGAGGAAGAGAGTTAAGTGGGGACAGCTGTGGGTGACACGGTTCCGCTCAACAAGCTTTTTTTAGAAGTCACGGGTCTTTAACCAAAAGGCTTTCAGCTTGCTAACAAACCCAAGACATTTTTTCTAAAGCCCATAGCCCATGATAGTATTCTTTTTTTTTCAAATAAAAGCCGCATCTCAACCAATGCAAACAGTGAAAAACTTCAGGAATTCTTCATGCAAGCTGATATAGATGTGATACTCAATATCGCTCCGTGCAATCGGAGCCAAGCAGACTTTTGGGCTTGGCACCATGACAAGAAGGGAGTTTACATAATTCGTTCTGCATATAGAATGAGGCGTGCTTTATCAGAAAATGCAGCAAGATCAAATAGAAAAGAAGAGGAAAAGGAGTGGAGATCTTTGTGACAGGTCATGGTGCCCTCAAAGGTGTGGGTGTTTCTATGGAGGTTTGCCAGGCACTCTGCCGTCGGCTAATGTTCTCCACCATCGGAATATGGCAGACCATGGCCGCTGTGCTTTGTGCAGGGCTCCTGATTCCTGGAAACACTCCTTGCAGGAGTGTAATATGGAGAGGTGTGTATGGGCATTGGAGAGCTAGGAAATCGTTGAACACCCCAGTGAAAATGCCGGAGGAGAACTCAAGAGGTTGGTCAGCGAACTTGATAGAAACAATGCTACATGCTGATCTCATAACAGTGTTGGTGACTATGCGGGCAATTTGGTATGCAAGAAGGAAGGCGATCTATGTGAATATTTTCTAGAGCTTCCTTTCAACACATAGCTTCATCAACAAATATATTGCTGAACTTCAAGTGACAAAGCCAACTCAAGCAGTAAAGGCACAAGTTCAGAGTCAAAGGTCCTGGGTTGCCGCCACCAGAAGGTTGCATGAAGGTGAATGTAGATGCGGCTATTTGCCTATTTCTAAGAATCTAAGAAGGGGCATAAGTGGCGGTGATAGTTCTTGATGGAATCACTGAACCAGAATTGCCCAGAGGCGATGCGGCCTGTACGTAGAGAAGGGCTTGCTTTTGGCAGGAGATTAATTTAAGGTTAAATTCAGTATGGTTGGCATCAGATTGTGCCAATCCTATTAGAAGCATGGAAGGAAGAAATATGAGTCCATATGGTCAAATCGTGAAGGAGATTCTGTCTAGGGCTCATGATTTTCTTTTGGTTGGTTTTGTCCATGAGAATAGGAAATCAAATGTCGATATTCACACTCTAGCTAGGAGTTTGGTTTATTTTGATACAGGCAGGCATGTCTGGTTTTTAGAACCGCCTTTTGGCATTTGTAATTCTGTTTTTTTTTTGTTGACTAAGGCATTTGTAATTCTGTTGTCCTAGTGCATCAATAAAGATTGTGGTTATGTCTCAAAATAAACATAGACACACGATCTAGGCCTGCGGCTTCGAGTTGGACGCAGGCCAGTGACGTTTATTCTTTTCGTCCTCCACCTAGGTGCTGACAACCTCGTACCCCATTTCCAGCATTGCGTAATGAGTTTGGAACGCAGCACTTACGTCCATATGCGTGTGAAATGAACTTTCAGTCCCGTTATGCCTTTTCGCCACCTTCCTGACGCGCATTCCGCAAGATATTTGATCATGAAGGCAGGATGAACCACTTGAAAAGGTGAATGCTCCACTAGAGCAATAACTTAGGCTAGCTAAATAATAGTAATCCTTCCAGAAACTGGGTGCAGTTAGCACTGAGCAGTAGAGAGCAACATGCATGTGAAGTTAGTGCTCTTTGAACATTCTTAGTTGTGACGTCCTCGCAGGTGCAATCATATATTGCAGGGCATTTCTGTCGTCTCGTCATGACACACGTAACATGCAACATAGGTTCCAGAAACTTACCGCATGACGCCTACGGCCCTGCCATATTTATACACATGGATGCCCCATGCAACTCTCATATCATCGTGTTTCACAGATCACTAGGAAGAAGATCTGATCGAAGCAACAAGAAGACACTGCTTTGAACTCTCCTCGAGGAGATCGATCGAGAGGCTTCTGTTGTTGGTGACTATAATTAGCAGCTAGCACAAAACAAAAACATGGTGAAGATGCCGAGAGTGATTGTCGCGATGCCGGTGATACTCCTGGTCATCATGGCGTTTTTGGCCACCTCAGGTGCGTCAAGACCGTTGGGCAGCGATGCGTGGGTTCTGGCCAGAGGGGCCGTCTCCGATGATGGTGTCATGCAGTTCCTCCGGCAAATGTACCTCCAGCAGCTGGGAGCCGGGCCGTACGTCGTGCGGCACCAACAGCTCAAATGGTGGATGCCCACGGCGCCCATGATTGACGAAAGATTCTGGTTTTCAGGAAAATGAAGAAGATCACATTAGACAATAACCTTGGAGCTTGACGTCGTGCATGAGCATCGCTTTCATTTTTAGAGAGAGAGAGAGGAGAGTATTAGTAGCCGCACTGGTGCTGATGTTCTTATTAATTTATCATAGCGTGTTCTTTTTTTTCCCCTTCACTTTGGGTCGTGTTATATTTGGTTTGGATTGATTCATTATTGTACTCATCTCTATATATTTGGTTTGGATTGATTCATTGTACTTATCTGGGTATATATTCAGTCTTATTCAGTTCATTGTAAAAGGATAGAGATATACAATCTATATTTATCATAGGGCGTCCCCAACTGTTGGAGAAATCGCTAGCACACGTGAGCTCCTATTGGTCACAGAGGCAAGGGACTAATGCGCTAGCTAGTGCCTAGTGCCGAGAGAATAGCTAGTCTTGCACGGACTACGAAGAAGCATCCTCTCGTAGCTCTAGCCTGTAACGATCGTCAAGCGCCCTAGAGGTAGACCGCGCAAAGTCGTGGCAGATTAGGTCTAATTGAGGGGCTGTAAGCCCAGCTGTGCTGGGCTGAGCCCATTACAGCCATGTGGCCCATGTCGACTTACATGCCTGATAAGAAAACGTAAATAGGTACTGAAGAATGGTAACGGCAGTAGTAGTACGTGACAATGCTGTTGTAGTCGATTCAGACCATGTAGTCGCTGGAGCTATTGTCACTGGGAGCAAGCTGGATGCCATAGGGACGAGCGAGATGGCAGGGTTAGAGTGGATGCCTTTGACGTCATGCCTGACGAGGTTGTCGTTGGGGTCGTAGGACTGCTTCACCATGTCAGCGGCTGGTGTTGCCGGTGAACATCAGGATGGTTGCGAGCTGGATATTCGGTTCAGATCGAACTTGGGGAAGGAGAAGTTAGTGATCTCCCTGCCGGCTACTCCTGCCAGTGGGGCGGGGCTTAACGAGTTTTTAGGTTGGGTTTTGATACGGGTACTATTGGATGGGTAGAACGAGTGCCACTATAAAACGGGTCAGGGCGGGTTGGGTTGACGACACAACGGGTTGGGACAGGTTGGGACGCCGTGGTCGCAGATCGGCACGTACGTCGCATTTCAACTTCCGTCATGACTACGGGTTAGGTGGGTCAGGGCGTTGGGCCAACGGGGTGGGTCGGGACAGGTGGTAGTTAGGGTTATTGAGATATGAGTTGGGGCGGGTTTGGGGATGGTTTAGCCCCATTAGCAGGCGGTCTGCCGGCGATGGCTTGGGTGCGCACGGCCATGATGGAACAGCCGGCGACGCACGCGAGCAGCAGGAGGAGCGCAAGTCTAGTCTCGTGGCGCAGCCCCCTGCTTGTGCAACTCCAAAGGACGCCACCTCCCTCCCGAGGTTTCAGCATGTAGTTGGTGTTGGGCCAAATAAGATAGGGCAGGGGGAGTGTGTTATGGCAAAATTGGTGCACAGCATGAGGTTGCAAACGAGGACAACAAAGTCATTTCTCCCGTCTTCTCTCTTCATGAAACTAAGAAATGAATAAAATGTTGGTTGCGATGTGTTACCCTCAAATTTATGATGGTACTGGAAAAATATCACTAGTTGTGATGTCTATCTTCATATTAACCTTTTTGATGGTGTCCCGCAGCAAAATTTCTCTTCTTTTTTTTGATATTACGGTAACTAAGACTTTTATTAGTATATTCCATTTTATTTGCAGCTGCAGCTAGCTAGTACATACTACCTGACTTCTAAGATTTGGTCGACGTCGACAAACATCACGCTTGCTAGAACTTGAAAACCGCGTGGACGATCAGATGGGTCGCGGCTTGCATGCAAAACTGGTCGCACACGTAAGAAGAAAAACTCTGATGTATGTTTAATTAGATGCATCAGTGCATGGAAATTTCTCAACAAGCATGCTATCTAGTTTCAGTCCAACGGCCGTGCATGATGAAGGACCGTGAGCTCATTAGCAGTATGAGCAGCTGATCGTGGAGCTTTCTCGTAGCTTGACAGCCTATATATAGCTAGTATTCTTGCTGGGACTAGCACATAGCACACACAAGCCTAAGTTTGGTGATACATCGGCCAATACATACACTGTGATTGTGAACTCATCAGCAGAGAGACAGATCAGTAATAGTACTGACTAGCTTAGCAACGTAATCGCCATGACGAGATCAAAGGTTGTCATCCTCCCATTGTTCCTGTTGTTCGTGGTTCTGTCAGGATCCTGGACGACCTGCAGTCGTCCGGCCGCTGCCACGAGGCCTCTGATGGCTCACGACGACGGCCGTTCGGCCGAGCCGGCGGATCCTGCCGGCATTGGCTTGGTCATGGTGCTGCAGAGACCGTGGCACAAGCTGCTGCCTCTAGAGATGAAGCAGGCTGGACCCTCGTGTAGTACGTGGGACCCCAACAATCTCTGCCCACCACCAGCACCAAGGGGGCCATGAAACAAGGTGGTCACCTGGCGAGGGGAAAATGCACGCTGCGTGCGTGCGTGGACGACAGAAGTTGCAGCAATAAGAAGAGCTAGGATACCGTTCTAGCTAGTATAATACCCACTACACACAAAGATAGTTACATTTAATTTTGGTATACTACTCAAATATTTTCTAGGTGCAAATAGTTTGTTCTTTCTCCTCTAGTCAGGCACACAGGTATTGGTTCAATGTAATTGTGAATGAATCTGATTATATCAGTCTTGTATTCATTTAAAATAATGCAGGCAAGTACATTTGTTGTATTCATTTAAAATATATGCTTTCACATGGTTTAAACAAGGTTCTCGATTCAGATCCTATTTATGATACTGAACACTATAAAATTCTATTTATGATACTACCTAATAGATATACATATATAGTATAAATATTTTTTTTAAATAGTGGTACTTCCTCTGTTTTTTACGTTGTTTGTAACCTCTACTCCTGTAAATTTTGTATTCTAAGTAATACTAGGTGCATCTCACTGATTGATTAGTATAGCTATTTACTTTAAGCTGAGCCAATTGAAGGACAATGGCTTTGTTTAGATTTGATATATAGTACAAGATCTAACAGTGTTGTTCTTGCACTAGTAAATAATGTGGCCGTCGATAGCAACTTCGTCAATCTCTAATTTGTCGGCTCAACCAAGTCTTTTAAAGGTGCTCATTAAATACTATACTGGGCACAGTATACATTCTTTTGTACCCTTCGTGGATTATGGCATATGTTTAGACAAGTTTTTGCGCGTCATCCCCTTTGTGTGAAACCTTGGAGGATTTGACCAATCTTGTTTTGGATCAAATTATTTTATAGGAAATCAAAAATTGAGTTTTTAATAAGGATAAGATGAAGTCCAAAAACTCCTACCGGAGAAATCCATGCCATCTTCATGAGTCATATGAATAGTGATTATTGGTATGGATAAAAGAGGGAAAACCCTAGCCTCCTTGAGAGAGCTGCTGCTACTATCAGCAGAACAAAAGAACACACCACATCGAGAGAGAGGAAAGGAAGAAGCAGGAGAAACAAATCTGTCCAGATTTGGTTGTTGGGAACCGATCTTCGTCAGGCCAGCAATTGGAGGCTCAAACGTGGTTGGATTGCACCAAACTTGGTGAACTCGTTCCTCACTTAGGGTACTTCGATCTTTTCAGTGGGTTTGAGGATTGGTTGAGTATAGCACCAGATTGAGAGTGGTTTTTCAGTTCGGGTTACTGCAGTTTCAGCACAGAGCAGTTTTGGTGGATGAATTGTTTGAGGGGTCAAATGGTGTATGATTAAGCTGAAATTTTGTCAGTGGTTAAGGGACTCGTGGATCAACCTGCCTACCAAAATTTGTACAAAGGGGAGCTGCAGTTTGGGAGATATAAACTGATTACCGAAGTGGACAGAATCTGTAACTTCTCTGTTTGGCTGCTTCATTCCTAGTTGTAACTTGCTGTTCATTCTAGTTACAACCGGTTTGTGTATGTATTGCTGCTGGTGTAATCCTTTATATGATCTAGAGAAGACTCCTTGTACCCATTGTTGATTATAGTGGAAGTTTGGTAGGGAGTGGACCGGTTGGTCCCGTGGTTTTTCCTTCTCACATTGAGAAGGTTTTCCACTTAAATCGTTATCTTGTGCATTGTGGTTGATTATTTCCACTGCGTACCAGTTGGTAGATGTTGTCCTCATGATTCATCACAAGTTGAGAGATTAATTTGTGCCTTGTTAGTGCCCCTAATCCCAACAGAGTGGTATCAAGAGCTTTGGTTCAGATTGTGTTTAGTTTGTTCACCTTGATTACTTGCTGATTTGCCTTGTGTTGAAGATGGAAACAAATACCAGCAGAATGATCTCATTGAATGGTACAAATTATCAAGCTTGGAAGGGTAAGATAGAGGATTTACTCTATGTGAAAGAGTATTGGAAGCCAGTGTTTGTTGAGGCAAAGCCAGATGATAAATCTGATGATGAATGGCGGGTTCTTCATCGACAAGCTTGTGGGTTCATTCGACAGTGGGTTGATGACAATGTTTTGGTCCATATCAGTGAGGAGACACATGCACGGTCATTATGGCAGAAGCTAGAAGAGTTGTATGTCTGAAAGGAAGGTGCAAATAAGATGTTCTTGATCAAGCAGTTGATGCATTTGAGATACCGAGATGGTACTCCTGATCATGTGAATGCAATTCAGGGCATTATAAATCAACTTTCTTCAATGGGAATCTCATTTGAAGAAGAGGTTATAGCCTTGCTGCTACTTGGTTCTTTGCCAGACACTTAGGGGACTTTGAAAGTCACTTTGTGTAATTCAACCCCTAATGATGTTGTCACTTGGAACCTTGTGAAGACCAAAGTGATAAATGAAAAAACCAGAAGGCTAGCTGAAAGGGACCGTTCCTCCTCTAAGTCCGAGGTGTTGGTCACCGAGTCACGGGGGAGAAGTAAGAGCCGAGGTCCAAAAAAAGGTAGAGCTAAAAGTAGAAGCAAGTCAAGAGGTAGAAATGCTGAGGTAGAGTGTTTGCACTGCCATGATACGGGACACAAAATGTGGCAATGCCGCAAGTGGAAAAAGGTAAAAAGAAGTAGCAACAAGACCAAAAGCAAGACAGTGATAATGACAGTGATGCAAGTCATATTACTTCAGCAGTTAAAGGGGTTATGATTGTCACTGCAAATGAAGGTAATTATGGTTGTTCTAGTTCTGATGATGCAGCCATCAACCATGTGAATGGTGATGAGATGATTTGGATACCGGACAGCGGTGCTACCATACATGCTACATCTCATAGAGAGTACTTCACAAACTACACGAGGTGATTTTGGTGTTGTGAAGATGGGCAACAATGACAAGGCTGCAATTGTTGGCAAGAGAGATGTATATTTGGTAACTGCAAATGGTACCAAATTGGTCCTCAAGTCGGTGAGGCATGTTGAGGCTCTTCGACTCAACATTATTTCAGTTGGATTGCTTGATAATGATTGGTATTCTAGCAATTTAGAGGTGGAAAGTACAAGCTCACCAAAGGAAACTTGATAGTTGCAAGAGGTAACCAAGTTTTAGTTTTGTACCATGTTATTGCTAACCTCTCTAGAGTTTCTGTCAATGCATTAGAGAAAGATGATACTTGTGTTCAATGGCACAAGAGACTTGGGCACATGAGTGAGAAGGGGATGACATTGCTAGTGAAGAAGAATCTCTTAAAAGGAGTAAAGAGTGTGTATTTGAAAAAGTTCACAGATTGCCTAGCAGGGAAGCAGCACATGGTTGCTTTCAAGGGTCTACCTCTTCACAAGAAGTCGGGGTTAACGGACTTGGTTCATTCTGATGTTTGCAAAATGTCAATCAATGGGTGGTGCTAAGTACTTTGTCACTTTTATTGATGATTTCTCCAGAAAGGTTTGGGCTTTTCCCTTGAAGTCCAAAGATCAAATGCTAGATGTGTTCAAGCAATTCCAAGCCTTAGTTGAGAGACAGACTGAGAAGAAGATCAAGTGTATACGCACTGATAATGGAGAGGAGTACATTGGGCCGTTTGATGCATATTGCAAGGAGCAAGGGATTAGGCACCATTCACACCTCCAAAGACACCCAGTGGCGGAGCCAAGGGGGGCTAGCAGGGGCTGTGGCCCCCCTAACTTTGCCATCTGATTGCTATTATTATGTATAGATTGATGTGGCCAATACGTATATACATATCAAGGATAAAAGATATGTGTGTATACATGCTATATGTATGTACGGACTAATAAATAAAATATATACGATAAGACAAGAAGTTAGCAAGTTTCACATAAGTAAGCTAAAGGGAAGCAAGCAAGTATGCATCTATGTATGGACTTTACATGGGAAAAGAGAAGAAGCTAACAAGAAGCTAGCAAGTTTTAGCTGAAGGGAATAAAAAGAAGCTAGCAAGTTTCATCAAGTTAACAGATGCAGCCATATGAGTTCGCAATTCATTGATTACATAGTAAAAGTGTTGAAAGGCTACCAAAATATACACTTGTTGTATAGATTTTTATTTTCACGAGATATCGTTGTATTGTCCGGCCCCCTTAATCAAAAGTTCTGGCTCCACCACTCAAGACACCACAGTTGAATAGTATTGCTGAGAGGATGAACAAGACAATTATGGAGAGAGTGAGATGCTTGCTGTCACATGCAAAGCTACCTAAAAATTTCTGGGGTGAGGCTTTGATGACTGCAATTTATCTTATTAACCTCTCACCAAGTTATCCTTTGCAGGGAGATGTTCCTAACAGGGTTTACTACAACAAGGACTTCTCTTATGACCGTCTGAAAGTGTTTGGGTGCAAGGCCTTTGTTCATATTCCTCATGATGAAAGGTTAAAGCTTGATGACAAGACACGATAGTGTATCTTCCTTGGCTATGGATTGGATGAGTTCGGTTACAAGCTCTTTGATCCAATTGCAAGGAAAGTTCTGAGAAGCCGTGATGTTATGTTTGTTGAAGATAAAACAATTGAGGATATTGTGAAGACAAAGGTGTAGGTTCCTCAGCAAGATCCATTGGTTGATTTAGACCCAGTTCCTACAGCTTTAGCTCCAAAACAAGCTAATGGTGATGTTGCAGATGATGCACATAAGTTTGGTACAGGTGATGAGAATGCTCCCCAGCAGCATGCCTTTGATGCTGAAATTGATGATTCGGATCAACAACCACCAGGACCAGAAGATCCACCAATTCCACTCAGAAGATCTAGCAGAGATCGAATTCCTTCCACCATGTATCCTTTAGATCAGTATGTGGTGTTACTATCTGATGGTTCAGAACCTGAGTGTTTTGCAGATGCAATGGAAGATGAGCATAATGAGTGGATGAAAGCTATGAAAGAAGAGATGGGTTCCTTGTATAAGAATCATACATATGAGATGGTGAAGTTGCCCAAGGGCAAGAAAGTATTGAAAAATAAATGGGTCTATAGAATCAAGCAAGAAGAGCACACACCATATCCAAGGTACAAGGCCAGGTTTGTTGTGAAAGGATTTAGCTAGAGGAAAGGTATTGATTATGATGAGATCTTTTCTCTGGTGGTGAAAATGACATCAATTAGAGTGATCCTTGTCTTGGCAGCTAGTCTCAACTTGAAGGTTGAAAATATGGATGTGAAGATAGCCTTTCTCCATGGTGATTTAGAGGAAGAGATCTACATGGAGCAGCCTGAGGGATTTCTTGTTAAAGGCAAAGAAGACTATGTGTGCGAGCTGAAAAAGAGTCTCTATGGCCTTAAACAAGCACCAAGACAATGGTATTTGAAATTTGATTCAGTTATGGGGGAGCAAGGCTACAAGTGCAGACCATTGTGTGTATTTCAAAAGGTTCTCAGGTGATGATTTTATCATCTTGTTGCTCTATGTTGATGATATATTGATTGTTGGCAAGAATGTCTCTAGGATTGTAGAGCTGAAGAAAAAGTTGAGCAAGTCCTTTGCCATGAAGGACTTGGGGCCAGCGAAGTAGATTCTTGGGATGAGAATTGAAAGAGATAGGAGTTCCAACAAGTTGTACTTGTCTCAAGAGAAGTATATTGAGAAAGTACTTGCAAAGTTCAGGATGGATAATGCAAAAGCTGTGAGCTGTCCTCTTGCAGCTCATTTCAAGTTAAGCACCAAGCAATGCCCTACTACTGATGAAAAGAAGAAGGAAATTAGGAATGTTCCTTATGCTTCAGCAGTGGGAAATCTCATGTATGCTATGGTGTGTACAAGGCCTGACATTGCTCATGCGGTTAGTACTATGAGAAGATTTATGTCTAACCCAGGAAGACCACATTGAAAAGCTGTGAAGTAGATTTTGAGATACCTCCAGGGCAACACTAACTTGAAACTTTGTTTTGGGAAAGGTGATCCTGAGTTGGTTGCATACACAGATGCAGATTGGGCTGGGGATGTTGATAGCCAAAAGTCTTCTTTTGGTTACTTGGTCACCTATGCAGGGGGAGCTGTGTCATGGCAAAGCAAGTTGCAAAAGTGTGTTGCATTGTCCACAACTGAAGCTGAATTCATTGCAGCGACAGAGGCAAGCAAAGTGATATTATGGCTAAAAAAGTTTGTCAAAGAGCTTGGGTTTGATCAAGATAAGTATGTGATGTTTTGTGACGGCCAAAGTGCAATTCACTTGAGTAAATATACATCATTTCACTCAAGGTCAAAGCATATTGATATTCGTTATCATTAGATTCATGATGAGTTGGATTCTAAGCAAATGCAGCTTGAGAAAGTCCACACCGATGACAATGGGACAGATATGTTGACCAAGGTGATGCCAAAGGGAAAGCTCAAAGTTTATTGCCGGCTCACTGGCATGGCTGCCGGCAGGCAGTGAGACCCTCAATGATGTCGGGAGGGGGAGCTTGTGCACCATTGATCTTGATCCAACGGTTGAGAGTGATTCTTAGGATGAATAAAAGAGGGGAAACCCTAGCCTCCATTTAGAGCATGAGTGAGAGAGCTGCTGCTGCTGCTATCAGCAGAACAAAAGAACACACCACATCGAGAGAGAGAGAAGGAAGAAGCAGGAGAAACAAATCTGTCCAGATTTGGTTGCTGGGAACCGATCTTCGTCAGGCCAGCGATTGGAGGCCCAAACGTGGTTGGATTGACAGCAAACTTGGTGAGCTCGTTCCTCACTTAGAGTACTTAGATTTGTTCAGTGGGTTTGAGGATTGGTTGAGTATAGCACCAGATTTGAGAGGGGTTTTGTCAGTTCGGGTTACTGCCGTTTTAGCTCAGAGCAGTTTTGGTGGATGAATTGTTTGAATGATCAAACGGTGTCCGATTGAGCTGAAATTTTGTCAGTTGTTAAGGGACTCGTGAATCAACCCGCCTACCAAAATTTGTGCACAGGGGAGCTGTAGTTTGTGAGATACAAACTGATTACCGAAGTGGACAAAATCTGTAACTCCTCTGTTTGGCTGCTTCATTCCTAGTTATAACTTGCTGTTCATTCTACTTGGAACTGGTTGGTGTATGCCTACTGGTGTAATCCTCTAGATGATCTAGAGAAGACTCCCTGTACCCATCGTTGATTATAGTGGAAGTTTGGCAGGGAGTAGACCGGTTGGTTCCGTGGTTTTTCCTTCTCACATTGAGAAGGTTTTTCACGTAAATCGTTGTGTCCCTTATGCATTGTGGTTGATTATTTCCGCTGCGTACCTGTTGGTAGATGTTGTCCTCACGATTTATCACAAGTTGAGAGATTAATTTGTGCCTTGTTAGTGTCCTAATCCCAACAAAAGACACACAGAGTCGAGTGTTGGACGTGTACAACGTATGTGTTTGCTCGAAAATAGCTGGCACCGCCACCTTGCCTCGCTCGTCGCCGCTACTACATACCTCTCCGCGTGGTTGGCCTGCTGTTCATCAACCTTCCTGTAGCACCAAACAGGGGCGAAGGTAGGTAATAAGTAGTGGGTGCACATGCACCACCCAAAAAACTGAAAAACAGTGTAATTAGTTAAAATTTCACCATATATGCACCTCCCATAAAACATATCTATGCACCCACAAGCAGGGGCGGACCCAACACTAGGGCAGCCCATGCAGCGGCCCTAGTCGTGGCCCATGTAAAT